>PVKA01018649.1:0-43453 GCA_004027165.1 Ctenomys sociabilis
AGTATTACAGTTGTACAGCTCCCAATCTGGCCTTGGCTTGCTGAAAGAAAACTTTGTATGTATTTTGTAAGGCATAGATTCTATATTGTAATGATGTCCTATGCAAAAAGAAAAATAATGAAATTGTAAATTTTATTGTTTTAACATGTATGCATGTTTAGTGACGTTTACATTTTGAAATAAAGTTTATGATTCATTAAAAAAAAAAATAAAAAGACAATAAGATGGTGAACCAAAGAATGAAATGAAATGCATGGAATACAAAGTCTAATATCTAAAGTTTAAGAAGTACTCTTAAAAGCCAACTGTAAGAATGTATGCACCCTAAATAAAACATGGGCCAATCTCTGATCAGGCACCACATCAGAAAAGACATATGTTAGAAATAAACATGAAAAGATTCTCCATACACTATCTCATTAGACAATTGCAATTTAAAACAACTATATACTTGTTACAATGTGCAAAATTCAACACATGAACAAAATTAATGATTTGTGAGTGCATAGAGTGAGGAATCTGTTACTTATTGTTAAGAGGAGTATAAATTGGAACAATTACCTTAGAAAATGGCTTTGGGGCTGGGGAGATAACTCAATGGACTAAGCACCTGCTTAGGCAATCGCAGGGACCAGGGTTGTATCCTTGGCACCACATGCCACACCAGCCCCATCCTGCAGCATGCTGAGCCGGGCACCAAGTCAGGGCATAGTGGTGCATGTCTGTATTCCCAGTGCTGGGAAGGCTGGGACAGGAGGATCACGACAAGTCTGAGCTATGTAGTAAGACACTGGAAAAATACATTTTTAAAACGGATTTAGAAAAAGAAAAGGACTTTGTAGATTTTTTTTTAGTGTTTAATTTTTGGCTAGCTCATCCCATCCTGAGGACAGGGCTGGTGCAGCATGTGCTCCTGGGGATCGAACCGCAGTACCCTGTGCCTGCCTAAGCTTTCCTAAGCAGGTACTTTAGACTGGTGAGATATCTTGCCAGCTCTGAAGTTTATTTAAAAAAAAAAAACCCATAAGATCTAGAAATAATTTCCCACATATATAAAAAATGTATTGAAAATATATATTTGATCCAAAAGCTATACATTTATGTTTCTCTTATTAAAAAGTAACCAATAGGTTGTTCTTAGATGAAGGGAAAAAGTAAACAATATCTATAAAATGGAACATTATTCAGACATAACTCAAAATGAACAATTAAAAATAAATAAAACAGAGCCTCGCATATAGCTCAGTGGTACAGAACCTCCCCAGCAAGCACAAGGTCTAGTTTGATTTCCAGTACCAAAACAAAAAAAGGAAAAACCTTAAATATACATAGCAAAATAAAAAGAGAATTTGATATATGCTGTATGTTTCCACCTGTCTGACATTATTGAAAAAGTAAGAAGCTTTTTCACTCTCTGAGTAATCAGCAGTCGACAAGAATTTTCAGCAAAGAGACAGAGGTGGAGCATCAGGTGCTTAGAACATCTACATTGCATGATTCTATAGTGGTAGATACATGTCATTTTACATTTATCAAAACCAATACAATGTATAATACAAACAATGAACCCTAATACAAACTATAGAATGTAATTAATGGATACATATTAATAATGTAATAAAATGGGGTATCAATATCAATAAGATATATCACGATATTCTAATTAAGTGTATCAATTTTAGGCCATCAATTTATGTAAGTCTGTCACAATAATCCAAGGTGCTAATAATACTGAGAACAAGGGCAGTACTGGGATATATGGGAACACACTATATTCTGCATTCCAATTTTATAAAAACCTATAATTATTCAAAAGTATACTATTTTTAGAAAATATCTAGTTAAGGAACAAATGAAGAAAACAAAAGTAAAATCTATTTTATCTAACTGATTACAAATGAAAATCTATACATGTTGTTGGCCTTCAAATAAAAAATGATTTTCTTCTACTTTAAAGGAAAAAAATTGATGTAGTTATCCTCAGGCTCCACGTAACCTCGTTGAAAGCCTGTCACATACATGGAAATTATTTGAGAACAACTTTGGCCTCACAGTTTGTAGATGCCTTTAGTTATAGAAAGATGACCTTTCAACCTCATAGTTTATAGCATAAGTACTGAAGATGCAAGCTTTCTGAGCACTTGTAAAAACCTTACATAATTTACTTAAACTCTGAGCTTCAGCTTTCTTAACTGTGAAGTGAAAAAATTGATGTCCAGAGTTGTGATTCCAAAATGAAATAATTATTAAAAACACTCAAAATTGGCCATTACTGTTTTCTTCTCAACTGGAAAATACCTGTTCCTCTAAACCAAGATACATAAACATTTTTAACATTTTAATGCATTAATTTTTTGCATATATATATATATATATATTTTTTTTTTCTTTTTTTGTGCAACTGGGGACTGAACTCAGGTCTTTGCTCTTGCCAGGCAAGCATTTATTCTACAGAGCTATTTCCCTGGCCCTGCTTTTTTAAATTGTATAACTTTTAAAGAAGACTGTGAAAATAAAGAACTGATGTATGCATGTATTTAAGTGATGAGAAAAAAAGCCTCATTAAGCTGATTGATGAAAAAAGAAGGGGTGCCTGGCCAAATAGCTCAGCAAATATAAGTACCTGCAAGCAGGAACAAGGGTTGAGTCATCGATCTCCAGGCTTGCCATGCTGACCCCATCTTTGGGGTGCCCTGAAACTTTGACTGAGACTGGGCATGGTACCACACACCTGTGATCCCAGCTCTTGGGAGGCTGCAAACAGGTGGATCACTATAAGTCTGAACTAGTAGTGAGACCAATAACTACTTTGTACATGCCACTGTAAAATGTCTTGGCAAACCAATCTTGATTTCATGAGTTTCTCTGAAATTTGCCACTAGACAGAGTGCTTCTATTCTCTAATATACTGTTTTATTACGTGGCAAAATTATATAGAACTTTAGATGAATACTAGGTAAGTAGAGTTGGATTATCACACATTAATTCAAATTAAGTATATACTGTCTGAAATCGAAACATAGAAATGGATTTTTAGCACTATAATTTTTTTGTTTTATTGAAGGACAAATATCAATGAGACAAATTTAAGACATCTTGACAAGGTGGATTTGATAAATTAATACATTGCAAATTGTTTTCATAATGTTTTGGTATCATAGAAGGTGCATACATGATATTATACTTACAGACATTATTATAGCATATGACTTATCAGTAAAGACAGAAAGTGTAGCTGTTTGCAAATCTTATTTTTTATACCTGAATTACATCAAAGATTCAATACTTAATACTATCTACCTCGTTATTTGCCTAGTGGTTGTCCATAGTACTAAAAGCTGACATAATATCCAGTCCAACCACCATTAGTGCAAATCTTGCCTGTCATAGGATTATGTAGAAGCACAGCATTATCTATCCCCACTGTACTGTCTATACACACACATCAGGATTCTTCCTGTACTATACCATTTCCTTTGTCTACACTTTCCAGAGATGGGCACTCCATTGTCATTCAAATAACTTAGGTGCTTCAACTAGGCAACACAATCGAACAGAGTCCAGCAGTCCACTACAATAGTGAGTTATCCAAACTTGTCAACCATAGCCATTTACAGCTCAGCCCAATATTATGGCCCCGCGATGTATACTTCATTTTATACTTTTCTGCTGGATGGTTAAGACGTAGACAGAGCAAGACTTATATACTAAACATGCACTTTATGTTTCTTATGGGGGTCAGTGAAGAGCCCTCATGGTTTATCTTGTACTCGTGCACTTTATTCTGTAGATCCTTTGTCTCTGTCATCCATGTGGATAAGTCACGGCCAATGCTTGATCAGTTTGCTTTCTGTGAGAGCCAGAGAGAAAGTTTTCTCTCCATGTGACTCACCCCAGGCATACTATACAACTTCAATCTCTTTCCTCTTTGGCTCCATAATCTCCTTTTTCATAAAATTTGGAGCTCAACTGAGTTTCATGGTGTTGCAGTACAGGTTCTCCTATGTCCTGAGTCTTCGCTGACCTTGAAAGGCTAGGGCCAAAATGCTGGCTGGATTTGTGGCTCTTCTATTTCTCCAACTTTGATCTGTGAAATTAGGTTGTTAACCATCCAGAAGAAAAGCTGATTAGTATCCTGCAGCATATGCCATTCACTTTGCCTTATCAGACCCAATTGATTTTAGTTGTTGTACATTTCCATTTGCTTTTCGTTTGTTATACTAGGGAGACTATACAATATTTACACATGTGTGTCTGGTTTATTTCACTTATGAGTATATGTTCAAGTGACATCTGCTGCAGTATAAATGCTTCAAACTTATCATTCTTAATAGTTGAGTAATATATGTAGAAATACCACTTCTTTTTCAACAATTCCGCATGTGAGGGACATCTTGGTTGTTTCCAAGATTTTGCTATCACTCATTCTGCTACTATAAACGTAGGTACACAAACATCACTATGATACAATGTTTTCAGTTCCTTTGGGAAAATTCCCAGTAGGGGGATAGCCGACTTGTATGGGATTTCTAGTCTTACTCTTTTGAGGAGTCTCCACATTGACCGCCACAATGGTTGAACCAGTCTACATTCCCACCAGCAGTGGAAAAGTGTTCCCTTTTCCCCAAAATCTCTCCAATATGTGTTATTGGTTGAATTCCTTATGATAGCCATTCTTTCTGGAGTGAGATGGTATCTCAGTGTTGTTTTTATTTGCATTGAAAGGATGACTAGCAATGTGGAGCATTTCTTCATATATTGATTCGCTTCTTTAATTTCGTCCTCTGAGAAATGTGTATTCATCTCAGATGCCCGTTTCTGAATTGGGTCTTTAAATTTGAGGACCCTGTTATATCTTAGTTCTTCATATATTCTAGACAGTAGACCTCTGTCTGCTTGCTTATTAGATAGGAATTTTTCAAAATTTGTGGGTTGTCTTTTCACTCCGTTGACAATTTAGTTGACATGCAGAAGCTTCTTAAGAACAGTTGATCCCAGTTGTTCATTCTTTCAAGTGCTTCCCGTGCAGGTATATATTTGTTCATGAACTCTTTACCTACCCCTATGTCTTCAAGAGTTCCTCTTACATTCTCTTCCAGGAGATTGAGTGTTTTTGTTTTAATGTTTAGATATTTAATCCATTTTTACTTTAACTTAGTGCATGGTGATAGAGCTGGGTCAAGTTTTAGTTTTTGGCATGTAGAAAGCCATGTTTTCAAGCACCATTTGTTAAAGAGGCTATATTTCTTCCAGTGAGCTTGTGTAGCCGCTTTGTTGAAGACCAGATGGCTGAGTGGGATTGTAGATGCCTCTGCATCTTCTATTCTATTCCACTGATCCTCAGGTCTATTTTGTTGACAATACTGTTGATTTTATCACAGTAGCTTTGTAATATAATTTCAAGTCAGGGATTGTGATGCCTCCTGCCTTGTCTTGATTTGCCAAGATTGCCTTTGCTATTCTAGGTCCTTTATAGTTCAAAGTAAATTTTAGGAATTATTTCTCTATGTCTGGGAGGTATGTTGATGGCATTTTCATAGGGAATGCATTAAATCTGTACAGCAATTTTGGGAGTATGGCCATCTTCACGATGTTGGTTCTTCCTATCCAGGAGCATGGAATATCTTTACATTTTCAGAAATCCTCTAATATCTCTTGTCTTACGGTGTTGTAATTTTCTGTAAAAAGATCTTTGACATCCTTAAGTGAATCCCAGGGCATTGCATTTTCCACGGTGCTATTGTAAAAGGTATTGTTTCTATTGTTTTCCTTTCAGTGTGCTTATTATCTCTGTAGAGGAATGCTATTGACTTTTGAGTATTGATTTTGTATGCTGCTATGCTACTGAATTTCCCTATCAGTTCTAGAAGTTTCTTGGTGGAATTTTTGGGGTCTTCCAAGTAAAGTATCATGTCATCTGCAAATAGTGATAATTTAACTTCTTCTTTACCTATTCTTAGTCCCTTTATTTCTCCGTCTTTTCTAATGGTTGCTGCTAAGTATTCCAAGACTATATTGAATAGGAGGGCTGATAGAGGACATCCTTGTCTTGTACCTGATTTAAGAGTAAAAGATTTCAGTTTTTCCGCTGTTAGGATTATATGAGCTTTTTGGTTGTCATTGGTAGCTTTTATCAAGTTAAGATAGAGTCCATCCATTCCAATTTTCTATAGGACTTTGAACATGAATGAGTGTTGGACTTTGTCAAAGGCTTTCTCTGCATCCATTGAGATGATCATACGGTTTTTAGATTTCAGTCTATTAATATAGTGTATTACAATTATAGATTTTCTAATATGGAACCATCCTTGCATCGCTGGGATGAAACCTACCTGGTCATTTTGTATGATATTCTTGATGATTTACTGTATTCTATTTGCAGGATTTGGTGAGTATTTTTGCATGTAAGTTCATGAGGGAGATTCACCTGTAGTTCTCCTTTTTGATTGTGTCTTTCCCTGGTTTTGGAATCAGTATTATACTTGCCTCCAGAAATGATTTAGTGAGGACTGTTTCCTTTTCAACTTCATTGAAGTGTTCTTGAAGTGTGGGGATTATATATTCTATAAATTTATTGTAGAATTCAGCTGTGAATCCATCAGGACCTGGACTTTTCTTCGTCAGTAGTCTTTTTATTTCATTTCGCATTTCCTTGGCTGTTATCGGCTTATTGAGAGTTGTTACATCATCTGGATTCAGTGTTGGTAATTTGTATCTTTCAAGGAATCTGTCCATTTCTTCTGTGTCTTCTATTCTGTGAGACTAAAGATTCTTTGAAGTAACTATTGATTATCTTTTGCATTTCCCCTGGGTCTGTGGTGATTTCACCCTTTTCATTCCTTATCGCTTGTACTTGAATTTTCTTTTGCCTCTTTTTGATAAGGTTGGCAAGAGGCTTATCAAACTTATTTAGTTTTTCAAAGAACCAGCTTTTTGATTGGTGGATTCTTTGAACTGTTTTTTCATCTCAATTGAGTTAATTTCTGCTCTAATCTTTATGATTTCTTCCCGTCTTTGCGCTCTGGGTTTTGTTTGCTCTTCTTTTTCTAGTTGTCGGAGGTGCAACATTAGGGTGCTAATTTGTTCCCTTTCTGTTTTCCTAATGTGTGAGTTCATAGCTATGATTTTCCCTCTAAGAACTGCTTTCATCGCATCCCATAAATTCTGGTAAGTTGTACTTGAATTTTCATTGAATTGTAGGTATTGTTGGATTTCTTGTTGAATTTCTTCTGCAACCCATTGATTGCTGAGTAGGGTGTTGTTTAGTTTCCATGAATTTAGTGGGTTTTTCTGGTTTCTTTTGTCATTTATTTCTACTTTCTTTGTATTGTGGTCAGATAGCATGTATGGGATAATTTCTCTTTTCTTGCATATACTTAGGCATGACCTCTGGACTAGTATGTGGTCTATTTTGCAAAATGACCCATGTGCAGCTGAAAAAAATATGTATTCAGCTGTGGTTGGGTGGAACCCTCTGTATATGCCCACCAGGTCCATTTGTCCCAAGCTCTGATTCAGTTCTGCTACTTCCTTGCTAATTTTTTGTCTGGTTGACCTATCTTTTTGAGATAAGGGTGTGTTAAGATTTCCTGTTAAGATTGTGTTCTTAGACATTAAGTTTTTCATGTCCCTTAAGATTGTCCTTACATAGTTGCATGCTCCTGTGTTTGCTGCATAGATATTTATGAGTGTTACTTCTTGCTTTTGAATTTTTCCCCTGACCAATATATAGTGGCCTGCTTTGTGTAGTTTGATCATCTTGGTTTAAAGTTGAGACTGTCTGAGAATAGAATTCCTACTCCTCCTTTTTTCTCAGGTGCTGGGGCATGTAGTATTGTTTTCCATCCTTTGAGTTTGAGACTATGAATATCCTTTTGAGTTAAGTGTGTTTCTTGTATACAGCATATTGTTGGATTTTGTTTCCTAATCCACTGTACCAGTCTATTTCTCTTAATTGGGGAATCGAGTCCATTTACATTGATGGTTATAATTGAAATGTGTTGACTTATGTTTGTCATGATATTTACGAGGCGTTGTTTACTCGTTTGTAACCTCTGTTTAATTGTCTGTCCTGTTTAGTGGATTCCTTCCATTATCATTCATTGAGTTCTTCTCATTCTGGTCTCTCTCTAGAACATCTTTCAGCTGCCTGTGAAGGGATGGCTTTGTCCTCATGAAATTCTTTGGTTGTCCTTTCTCATGAAACTATTTCACTTCTCCATTAAACTTGAAAGAGAGTTTGGAAGGTTATAATGGTCTGGGCTTGAATTTGTTTCCGTGTAAGACATGAAGAACTCTGTGCCATGCTCTCCTTGCCTTCATTGTTTGTATAGAGAAGTCGGCTGTAATTCTGATGGGTTTTCCTTTGAATGCGAGCTCCTTCTTCTCTTTAGCAGCTATCAGTATATTCTTTTTGTGTTGCATTTCTGGGATCTTAACTATTATATGTCTCGGTGTGTTTCTACTTGTGTTGAAGTTATTTGGTGTTCTGTATGCTTCGGTTACCTGAATGTTGGATTGTTTCCTCATATATGGGAGGTTTTCTGTGATTATTTTTTCCCCAAATTCTTTTCATGTCATTTCTTTGACTCTTTCATTGTCATTGATACCAATTATTCTCACATTGTTCATCCTGGCATCATCTTTCAAGTGATGGATTTTTTTTCCTGCATTCTCATTGTTTTTAGGAGATCCTTTGTCACCATTTCACTAGCTGCTCCAGCATCTTCAAGATATGAAACTCTGTCTTCTCTTTAACTCAGATGATTTTGTAGACTCGTGATTGATATTTTTAGTTCTTCTATATCTCTTTGACTGTGTTTCATGTGTTCTATTTCTTTTCTGTATTGCTCATTCAAGGAATCCATCATATTTCTGATCTCCTCAATTTTGTTATCCATATCTTCTTTAGAGGCAGTTATTAATTCTTTTTCTGCAGTGTTTCTTCCAATTTAGGTTTCATCTGTATATTTCTGGACTTGTTTCTGTATTTCAGATGCTATGACTTCAAAGAATTCTTTTTTTCAAAGAATTCTTTTTTGATTTCAGAACTTATTTCTGCTTTGAGATCCTCATGATCTTTCTGCTGTTGTTTCATTGCTTCAGATGCTGTTAATTCATACATTTCAGCTGGAATAGTGCTCTCTGCACTTGTTCTGAGTGAGCATAGTTTTTCCATCCAATGTTTCTGGAATTCATTCTTTATTTCAGATACTATGTATTGAGATATTTCTTTTTTTAATTTGGGAAATTATTTCTCATTTTATTTCCTTCATCACTTTCTTCTGTTGTTCCTTTGCTGCTGTATCTGTTAATTCATTCCTTGCAGCTGAGCTAGTGTCCTCTGCCCTTACTGGTGGATTCGAGATCTGGGATTGCGTTTTTCCCCTTGTCTTTTTCATTTTGTATAGCACTGACGTTTGACCTTTGGTGTAGATCTTTGGTGCAGCTTTAACCTTAGCTTATTATGAGATTCGGGTGCCAGTCTTTTAAGTTTGAGATTATCCAGGCATGCCTATCCTGGGTCTAGCTGTTGTGTTCAGTTCCTTTTTTGCTGCAGCTCCTTTGGTTCCCCTCTGTTGGTTCCCTGTTCAGGACAGCATGAACCGAACTGGGATATAGAGCAAGTAATGACAATTCCCCGTCTTAGCTGGCTTTGGGGCGAGGATCTGGAAAATTTCTGGCATCAGCCGTCTTGTGTCAGGCAAGTCACTCACCAGGTGGGTGGGCCTGAGCTTTGGTGGGTCTTCTGGGCTCACAAAAGGATAGTGGATAATCTTATTCACCGAGTCGGGTGTACTGCGTTGGCCAGCCTGAGGTGGGTCCGGGTCTACAGGTCATAACCTGAAAAGGCTGGTAACGGTCCCTCTGGTCCAGTGAGCCTGGAGCCCTCACTCACAGGCCAGGCTGTGTGGGTTTCTGGACCTGGCGTGGGACCAGAAATTGATGAGAAATGTTCCTCCAGTGTGGGAGGCTTGGAGTTCTCACTCCATGCCGACCTGCACTGGGTCTGGGGCTGTGGTGTAGGACTGGCAATAGCCTGGAAATGTTTCTGTGGCACGGTGGGTCTGGAGTTCTCACTGGGTCTTGGGAGGGTTGGGGGACAGGGAATCCCTGGGAAATATCTCTTGGGCACGGCTGGCCTGGAGTTCTACACTCACTGAACTTTGATGCCCAGAAAATCAGGACAATTCCCACTCATTCAGTGGGATTTAGGGCAGGGGATCTGGGGAGGTGCTGGTGAGTGGGTCCTGATGTTTTAGGCCAGTCACGGGCTTGGAGCGGTTGGGGGCAGGGATCCGGGTAGCACACGTGGGAAGATGCCAATGGCTCTCCCTCAGGCTCACCACACTCTCACTGATCTGGGAAGCCTGGTGAGTCATGCAAATTCACACTCACTGGGAGAGCTTGGGGCAGGATCCAGGAGGTCGCTGGAGTCCACTGCGCTGTCTCAGGCTTGTCTCTGTAGCGAGCGGGCGGTTGCAGGATCGAGGAGGATGGCGGAGTGGGCCGCGCTGTCTCTGACAGGTCTCTCGGGCTGGGCTTGCATGTGCAGGATCGAGTAGGATGGCGGATTTGGCCACACTGTCTCTGGCCGGTCTTTGGGGCTCGGCGGCCGTGGGCGGAATCGAGGAGGATGGCGAAGTCCTAGCAGTATAATTGAAAAAGTGCAGTGAGGCCTGGCTGGTAGCTCAGTGGACTAGTGTCTATGGTTCAATCCCTGGCATGCCTTGTCATCTCCACCCCTGGAGCATGCTGAGATTGCAAATGAGACTGAGTGTAGTGGTGTGGGCTTGTAATCCTAGTGCTTGGACGGCTGAAATCAGGAGGATCACTATGAGTATGATACGTGTAGTGAGAACCTGTATACCTGTACTAAATACATAAAATAAAAATAAATAAATAGAGCAATGAGTTTGTTAATAATGCAAAGCAGACCAACCCATAAAGGCCTGGCCACTCTGAGTAAAAGTTGTGATTATAATTAATTGCTCCCTACAAATAAGAAACTTATTTTTTCCCCTCTGGGGATGTAGTGAGGCAACAATGACCACTGGTAGTTCACTAGGCAATCTTTGTTAGTGCTCCATTTCTTCTTTCATTGTCTGTGGTGAAATCCATGCTCCTTAGTGTCCCAAATCCAGTGATCACCGAACACTGTTCACACTGTTTGCAATGTCAGTGTACATGACATTTACTCCTCTACTCTTGCATAGGTTAAGGAGTCTCTTCTTCCTGTTCTATTATGTCTCAAGAAGGCTATAGGCAATTGGAAATCCCTCTTTCCTTTACCTCTGACATGAGTTTATTTTTCTGTAATAATGCCAGGCACTTAAAGAAAAAAAGATACTAAGAAATTAGGCTTTTATTGATCCATTATTTAATCAAGAAATGTAGAATATACATAGCATTTATCTCAAAGAAAAAATACACTGAAAGCTGTACGTGAATACACAGAGCACCTTACTTTGAAAGAGCCCAAAGTGGATGTAAGTTGTCAAATGATGAGTACATTATACTACATGTAAAAGGCCAGGTTAAGAAAATCAAGTTATATGATTTCATTTATGGGAAGTGCCTGGAATAGGAAAATCTATACAGGTAGAAGTGGTCAGGGGCTGCTATAGGATGGAGAGGCATTGTAGGAAAAAACTACAAACTGACATTCAGGACCCTTTTATGATGACAAAAATGTTCTAAAATTAGAATGTAGGGATAATTGTACATCTCTGTGACTATGTTACTTATCAGTGAAGAGTATACTTTAAGTGGTGAATTTTAAGTGATATAAATTAATTGCAATACAAATTATATCTTAACTGTAAATAACAATATACTAAGCATAATTTATTAGCTTGTGTGTTGAGGTGATCCTTCATTTCTCCACATTCATCCTTAGAGTAGGATGTCTATATTGCAATGCCAAATACATTTTTTTAAAGAAGATATATATATTCAGTATATTTGTTTACGGTAAACTTCCTTGGCCTAGAGGACCATAATTGTGTGTCTTGGGATGGCTTTTATTTCTCTTTATGGAACCATCACCAGAATTCTAGTATTGATCTTCAGTTGTCTTTTGCTTATAGTAAATATTACTTATCCTGAATTAATGCCCTACTTAAGTAAGATTCCTGCCCTGGAATGTTTATTGGCTAATCTTTACAATACTCTGAATCACATTGTAAGAGGACTTACTCAGTTCTGATCTTATCACTAAGAAAAATTGTAGTTTAAAGAAACAAAAACAGAAGTTGTTGGCGTGAGCCTTTTATAACCCAGCATATTAATATGACTTTACTTTTTATACCTCATTTTTATACTTTACTGCTGGATGATTAAGACCAATGTAAAGCAAGACCTCTATACCAATAAATGTAACTTCTCTATATAAAAAGGTCAGTCAGTCCTCTCAGGATTTAACCTGAAACCCTGTACTGCAGTTTGTAGATCCTTTGTCAGTGTCCCTATTATGGACTACTTGACTATATTGGATTATTTTGCTGAATTCACGCACCTCCAATTTTTAAATGGCAATGGAATACCCATCTCTGACAAAACTAAATAAAAAAACGGGGATATAAATGAAGGACCATTTTGTTTCTGTTTACACAAAATAATTAGGATAGATATACAGCTACCTTCTCTTAATTCAATGAGAAGAAAAATTTCTACTGGTAGTGTTTGACAGGATATCATGTCTATATCTTGTACTATGAATAACTACTATGAAGACAAAAATATGCAATGTATTAATTATTGTAACTGTCCTACTAACCTGTTTTGAAACTGTTTCTTTGCTAGTTGTTTCTCAATAAAATTAAAAAAAATAAAATAAAAAAACATCTGTAAAAAAAAGAAACAAAAACATCAGATTAGTTTTGAGGTAGAAAAGCCCTAGTGAAACAACAGCAGAAGTATCAGAATGTTAACACATAATTGCACCTGTTTGGAAGACAGAGAAGGGAATATCGCTAAAACTCATTCTTAATTATTCAGAACAGAACACAAGAAGTTAATGTACCATTTGTCCCACTATTAAAGGAGAGCAAATGTTTTCCATGCAGTGTCTAACAAATCAAGTCCGTCACTCTTACTCTCTCAAGAGAAAATTTGAAGACATTCTGGGAATCCAAAGAGCCACTATATTTAACAATGACAAAAAAAAAAAAAAAAAAAACCCGAGGCACAAAAGGCAACACATATGCTTAAATGTCCTCTGAAAAGATACATTTCACTTTTTAAATTCAAGAACACATATTTTATCCTTGTTCACAGCTGTTTTAACAAAAGATTAAAATGAACTAATGTTTAACATACCACAATATTGTGACCATAGATTTTCTATATTTCATGTATTACAATATGTAAGGACACTTTGTAGTGAACATTCTTGAATTAAATAGTACAGACCAGGTATGTTCTCTTTGGAAAAAAAAAGGACTATTTTTTGCCCGTTTTCCTAAGAAACCTACTTTCAAGTGGTGAAGACAGCCTGTGATCAGAAATCCAAATTCCCTGTTGAATGCTTCCTGAGTTGACTGCCAATAACATAGTTGAGGCTGGAAGTTGGAAATGATGCAAATGAACAGTTGTACTGCAGTTTGACCTTCTTCCTAGATTGTTTTCAATTTCTTGTTTCAAATCCCATTTGTCTCACACTATTGTCTAAGTAATATACTTTTATGTCTACCAGCTCTTGTACACCACACACCTCTCTCATCAACTTCTACAGCATTTTATTGTCAGCGTGCTTCAAGCATGTAGGACATGTGCATCTTTATTTACTGCTTTTCTTTCCTCTAGATTGTGTTACTTGAAAGTGACACTTCAGTTGTTTTGCTTGGTTCCTTTTCATAAAATGGAAGATGAACCTGTGGTTTTTTTTTTTTTTTTTTTTTTTGGTCTTTTTGAGACAGGGTCTCACTATGCAGTTCAGGCTGGCCTTAAGCTCACTTTGTAGCTCAGGCTGGTCTCGAACTCACAACAATCCTCCTGCCTCAGCCTCCCGAGTCCTGCCTCAGCCTCCCGAGTGAACCTGTGTTAATATGAAGAGTGATTAATGCCCTATGGGACTTATATATGTAAGAAAGCAGCAGAGTGCTATTGTGTTATAAAGCATACATAAAAGTATGCCATAGAAACTTGCAAATAATAACATTTATGAAGAGCAGGCTACCTGGTTTGCATGGTGTCAGTTTGCACATCACAGACATGACAGTTCTAGAACCTACTGTGTATTCTGTTGTTTATGAGTAGAGAAGTTCACAAGACTTCACTGAATATTGTTTCATACCCTTTCTTGGGTATTTGGGATACACTGGTGAATGAGACAAATAGTTCCAGCACTTACGGTCTTCAACATGTAATAGAGGAATATAGAGAAATGAATAGTTAGACATTAAAGTTGAGTGAGAGAAGAGGGAAAAGATGACCAGGGTAGAGCTCTGTAAGAAGTATTATTCTTTGAGTATTATTCTTTGTCTTTTTGCCACATTTTGTATTTGTTATACATGAGAAATCTTTTGGGTCATTTCCCAAAACTTACTCTCAGATTATCATTCATTATTATTATAAGTTGGTCTTCTTATACATTGTTGTCATGATCCTAGCATCTTCTAATATAGAAGTGTGTATTCCTTGGTACGCATTTATGCATACAACATACTCTCTGGTCAATGCAAAACTGTTTTGGAGCCGAAGGCATGGGAGAAATTCCAGTTTTAACAAAATGGGTCACAAAGACATAGAAAGACATCTTAACTAGTGTTTTGCAATGGCCAATAGGATGATAGGCTATAAATTCAGTCTTTGCCTTGAGAAAAATTCGAGATTTGAAATCCCCTTATCTCTTCATTTAACATAACAAAAAAGAAATTTCTTGGCCTTTATCTTAGTTTAACCTTCAAACAGTAAAAACAAAGGAAAATCTGAAAATTTCCGCTTTTTCACTCTATTCCTGAGCCAGTGCACTGAGAGCACAGAGACAGGAATGAGATAAGAGAAAATCAGAGGCACTGTGCAGAAGCCTCAGATGTCTCCCTGCACCCAGGGGTGGAAATCTAATTTAAGGTGAAAGAAATATTTGGAGATGTTCCAGCTGGTCCATTACCATAGAGTTCTATAGGAGAGGTGGGGAGTAGTCCGCTTCTTTAAATTCATATAATTAAGAAAAAAAAAAAAAACACAATACTCCTAAGGTATATATGACAAGGAAGTCTTATAATTTATTCAGATATATTAGTTCATTTTGTCTGTTATTGTTTAAAGAAGAAATTAATTGTGTTCTAATTGTACAGATGAGTTAAAAGCATAAAGATACTAAGTGGCTTGCTTAAGGACACATTTGGTAGAAAAGATGAAGTTTAAATACTATCCAGTGCTTCCCCTTAAATAATTTCACCTCTTGCCTTCTTTTTGGTATTTCTTTACCTATTGAAAAAAAAAATGTCTTGCTTCACTTCTTCTAATACACTCAAACACCCTTAGGGTTTTGAGGTCCCAGCACTTATTTTTTGTGCCCCCTATAGTGGATAATGAATGTTACTATAGCTTACCAAGTAAAAGTATTGCACTTCAATGTGTAATATCCACTTCCTTACAAAGGGAGCCATGCATCATTTTCTACTGGAGAAGTAACTCTACTCCAAAAGATGGTATGAAATATACATTCAATATCACAGTATAAAGCAGGTGCACTTTTGTCACTGAAGAAACAAAACTGCAGTTTTACAGGGCTTCTTTCAGTTCTCTGAAAAGGATATACATAAGCAAATGTGCTATGTATTTAACTTTAATATTCCTAAGAATTCTGAAAATAAATGAGACATTTAACAAAATCACCTATGTGAAGACTTATGAACTTTTCTGCATATAGATACAAGAGCAATAGCAGAACTCAGGGAAAATGTTCAATGAACATGGAAATAAGGATACAGATACTAAGAGAAATTACCAGTAGCAGATTAATTAAGGTTTATCCATTTCTTAGTGAGAAAGAATTCTGGGTGATAAGGGGAACTCATCTACTTCTTATAATCTGTGTAAAGCACAGAGTTCTCTTTCTATGGTAGGGTTTTATTATTTCACATTAGAATTTTTTGTCATATTTCCAATAACTCAAATTCAAAAGGGTACTCAAATAATGTTAAGTATAAATTACTGAACTGGAATAATTCCAGTGGGAAAGTATAATATTCTAGCTGAGAATTGACACCACATTCTAAGAATCAGAGCGCTAAACCAAAGAATCCATGACCCATTCAGCCTTTGTTATTTTCATTCGGAAATGCAACACATGCTTGTAAGATTCAGTGCAAGTAAATGAGTGATTTTTGCACAGACCCACAGAGGCTTCCACCTTGGGTTTTGTATTAGAGCTTGCTCTTCTGGGCTCTAGTATAATGCATTGTTAGATATGATTTGTATTGGAAGTTGTGGGTGAAAGTGAGGAAGTCTTTTTTGTACTGCCTCAGCTGTCAAGAAAAAATGAGGCAACAGCAAGACTCAGTCAGATGGGCTGACATTTTATTTGAAAGTACTGACCTACTACACCACATAGTTACTAATGATACATTCCACTCCAAAAATAAATAAATAATGTGGTCCAGACGAAAATCAAGGAAGTAGGCAGAAATAGGATTTTTGCTCTGCCCAAGGTCATTCTGTAGTCAGTAACAGCCACAGCTTTGGCATTTGACCTAAACTCAGTCTCCAAAGATACATTTTTGATCTTTAATAACAATAGTTTCTGAAGAAGAACCATTGTGCCTGTTTCAAAATACTCAATGCAATTACATGAAAATGAAACTATATTTTTCTCAAATTGTGACATATTCATTTAGAGCATCCAAATTCACACTTTCACATAAAATGTGTCGGTCAGGTTTGGTGGCATGACATTTCTTATTCTAAAGGAACTATTGTTATAATGCCAAGGGCAAAGAGTAAATTTTAACTATAATTACTCAATCAGTACATCTAAAATTAATTTTTGTTTTACAGAAGCAATGACTTTTATTAAACTGTTCTACAACAGTAATATCATCTAAGTCATTTATCTCAGTGGTTAAATTAAAACAAAAATGAGACATCTATATTGGGAAGCCTTATAAAATTTAGTTAACTTCACTATCTATATAAATCACATGTAGAGCTCCTAAGCTCTTGACCTAATAAACCATTGTCTGTGTAAGAAAGTCTAGGATCCTCTGCACTTACAAAGTTCTTCATTTGTCAGTACCTCTATATTGCTATTAATTCCTACTTTTACACAGCGGCTTCCTAATTGCTTGAAGTTGGCTATAGTAGGTCCTTGATGGGAGTAGAAACTGGCCTTGCTATCTTACTGAAAGAGCTTTTAAAGAAAAATGTCTCATATATCACATCAAATTTACTATCACAGGAGATTCTGGTAATCTTTCATTTGAAAAAGGAGAAGCTAACCATTATGCTGACAAACAGTAGAGTGCAGTGCCTATACATATAACCTCTAGCCCCAGACTATCTGGGTGTTTATTTGGGTTTTTAACCCTGCCTGGTTATCCAATGGGTCAAATCCTATTTTACCTTTCTGAATCACTGAGTCCCTATGTCTAAATTGGAGAGAATGAAAGTTTCTGTTTTTCACACTTAAATGGATTACAGAAAATTTCTTAATATATTATAAGTACTTGAAATATTAAATTATTGAATTATATGCTATGCATAGTTGCAGGATATGGTGGAATGTATACTCTAGCTGAGATCAGATTATCAGTTTGTTTCTTACCAGTCTTATTTTATTTTCTTGCTCTTGTTTCTTGAGAGCTTTCCCTAAGTAAATCATTATACATAACTCTCATCTTTGTCTGTTCTAGGGACCTCAATCTAAGACCCTTAATATTGTTACTAATCTTGGGAAATGTATGGTGACGATGGGATACTGGAGTTAGATCACTCTTTGGTTAAATGGCACTATCTATAACATTATTTATTGTAGGTAGAGTGCTGATTGGTTATTACCATGCAGTAGCAGTGCAATTACAATAACTTTTACTTGTAAACAATGAAAAGCTGCAGGTGGAAAGAAATGCATTGTTTCTGGCAATACCTGTAGCACTTGAGAGAGGATCAAAATGCTATGGATTTGGATGGGGGTGTTGATGTTTTAAAGAGAAAACAAATCCATTAAATCTCTACAACAATTTTGAGAGTATGACTATCTTCACAATGTCGGTTCTTCCTATCCAGGAGCAGGGAATATCTTTCCATTTCTGAAATGCTCTACGATTTCTTGACTTTGCGTACTGTAATTTTCCATGAAAAGGTCTTTGACTTCCTTGGTGAAGTGAATTCAAAGGTATCTCATTTTCCACAGTGCTATTGTAAAAGGTATTGTTTCTATACTTTCCCTCTCAGTGTGTTTTGTATTTGTGTAGAGGAATGCTATTAACTTTTGAGTTTGTATCCTGCTATGCTACCGAATTTGTGTATCAATTCTAGTAACTTCTTGTGTCTTCCAAGAAAAATATCATGCCATCTGCCAATAGTGATAATTTAACTTCTTCTTTACATATTCTTATTCCATTTATTTCTCCCTCTTGTCTAATGGCTGTTGCTAATGATTCCAAAACTATATTGAATAGGAGTAGTGATAGAGGACATCTTTGTCCTGTACCACATCTAAGAGTAAAAGATTTCAGTTTTTCCCCTTTTAGAATTATATTAGTCATTGAATTGTCATCGATGGCTTTTACCAAATTGAAGTAGATGACTTCTATTCCATTTTCTGCAGGACTTTGAACATGAATGAGTGTTGAACTTCGTCAAAATCTTTTCCTGCATCAGTTGATATGTTTATGTGGTTTTTAGATTTCAGTCTATTAATATAATTTATTACATTAATAGATTTTTTTAATACTGAACCATCCTTGCATCCCTGGAATGAATCCTACCTGGTCATGGTGTATGGTCTTCTTGATGAATTGCTATGCTCTATTTGCTAGGATTTTATTGAGGATTTTTGCATGTAAGTTCATGAGGGAGATTGGCCTGCAGTTCTCTTTCTTAGTTGTGTCTTTCCCCATTTTAGAATGAGTATAATACTTGCCGCCAGAGATGATTTTGTGAGGACTGCTTCCTTTTCAATTTTATTGAAGAGTTTGAGGAGTATAGGGATTATATCTTCTATAAAGTTCTCATAGAATACAGCTGTCAATACATCAGTATCTGGACTTTTCTTTGGCGGCAGTCTTTGGATTTCATTTCTTATCCCATTGGCTATTATTGGGTTATTGCGAGTTGTTATATCTTCTTGATTCAGTTTTGGTAATTTGTACCTTTCAAGGAATATGTCCATTCCTTCTGTGTAATCTATTCTGTGAGCATGAAGATTCTCAAAGTAGGTATTGATAGTCTTCTGAATTTCCATTGGGTCTTTGGTGATTTCACCCCTTCTATGCCTTATTGCTTGTAGCTGAATTTTTTCTTTCCTCTTTTTGATGAGGATAGCTAGGGGCTTATCAATTTTATTTACTTTTTCAAAGAAACAACTTTTTGATTTGTGGATTCTTTGAACTGTTTTCTTCATCTCAATTGAGATAATTTCTGCTCTAATCTTTATGATTTCTTCCCGTCTCTGGCCTCTGGGTTTCGTATGCTCTTCTTTTTCAGATGTTGGAGGTGCAACATTAGGGTGATTAGTTGTCCCCCGTTCTGTTTTCCTAATGTGTGAGTTCATAGCTATGATTTTTCCTCTGAGAACTACTTTCATTGCATCCCATATATTCCGGTAAATTGTTGTTGAATTTTCATTGAATTGTAGATATTGTTGAATTTCTTGTTTAATTTCACCTCTGACCCATTGATTCCTGAGCAGGGTATTGTTTAACTTCCATATATTTAGGGGGGGTTTTCTGGTTTCTTTTGTCGTTTATTTCCAGTTTCATTGCCTGGTGGTCAGATAATATGCATGGGATAATATCTGTTTTCTTGCATATATTTAAGCATGACCTATGGAGGAGTGTGTAGTCTATTTAAGAAAAAGACCGATGACCAGCTGAAAAAAAATGTGTATTCGGCTGTGGTTGGGTGGAACACTCTGTATATGTCCACCAGGTCCATTTGTTCCAAGCTGTGGTTCAGTTCTGCTACTTCTTTGATAAGTTTCTGTCTGGTTGACCTATCTTTTTGAGATAAGGGGGTGTAAAGGTCTCCTGTTAAGGTTGTGCTCTTGGATATTAGATCTTTCATGTCAATTAAGATTTGTTTTACATAGTTGGATGCTCCCATGTTTGTTGCATAGATATTTATGAATGTTACCACTCCGCTTGCATTTTTACCCTGACCAAAATATAGTGGCCTTCTTTGTGTCTTTGATCATTCTCAGTTTGAAGTTGAGACTGTCTGAGAACAGAATTGCATCTCCTGCTTCTTTCTGAGTTGCTAGTGTGTGTAGTATGTTTTTTCCATTTTTGGACTTTAAGTCTATGAATGTCTTTTTGTGTTAAGTGTGATTTTTGTATACACCATAATTTTGGGTTTTGTTTCCTAATCCACTGTTTCTCCTAAGTGGTGAGTTGAGTCCATTTACATTGATGGTTATAATTGAAATGTGTTGCCTTATGATTGTCATGTTATTTACCTGCTGTTGTTCACTACTTTTTGTTCTGTGATTGTTTTCACTTTTTACTGGGTTCCTTCTGTTCTTATTCGTGGAGTTCTGGTGATTGTGGTCCCTCGCTACAACATCTTTCAGTAGCCTATGTAGGGATGGTTTGTCATTATGAAATTCTTTAGCTGTTCTTTGTCATGGAAGTATTTCACTTTTCCATCAAACTTGAAAGAATTGTGCAGGGTATAGTAGTCTCATCTGGAATTTGTTTTCATATAGGACTTGAAGTACTGTGCTCCATGCTCTCCTTGCTTTCATGGTTTGTAAAGAGAACTCAGCTGTAATTCTGATGGGTTTTCCTTTGAATGTGATCTGCTTCTTTTCTCTAGAAGCTTTCAGTATATTATTCTTGTGTTGAACTTCTGGGATCTTTACTATTATATATCACAGTGTGTTTTCAGTAGTATTGAAGTTATTTTGTGATCTATATGCTTCGGTTAACTGAATGCTAAATTATTTCCTCATGCTTGGGAAGTTTTGTGCTATTATTTCTGTCCATATTCTTTTTATATCATTTGTATTGATTCCTTCTTTCTCATTGATGCCTATTAGTCTCACATTGTTTATGTTGGCATCATCTTACAGGTGATCGATTATTTTTTCCTGCATCCTCTTTGTTTTTAGAAGGTCATTTCTCACCTTTTCACTAGCTGCACCAGCATCTTTAAGATCTGGAAGTCTGTCTCTGCTTTCACTCAAATGGTTTTGTAGACTCATGACAGATTTTAAGTTCTTCTATATCTCTTTGACTCTGTTTCATGTGATCTATTTCTTTCCTGTATTGCTCATTCAAGGAATCTGTTGTATTTCTAATATCCTTTATTTTTATCAATGTCTTCTTTAGAGTAAGCTATTAATATTTTTACTACAGAGCTTTTTCCAAATTGAATTTCTTCCATATATTTCCATAATTGATTCTCTACTTCAGATCCTATGACTTCAAAGATTTCTTTTTTTATTTCAGAATTTATTTCTGCTCTGAGTTTTTCTTTACCTTACTGCTGTTGTTTCTTCGCTTGCAATGCTGTTAATTCACATGTTCATGGAGTTCTGGTGATTGTGGTCCCTCTCTGGAACATCTTTCAGTAGCCTATGTAGGGATGGTTTGTCATCATGAAGTTCTTTGGGTGTTCTTTGTCATGGAAGTATTTCACTTTTTTATCAAACTTGAAAGAGTTGTGCAGGTTATAGTAGCGGGAATAATGTTCTCTGCACTTGTTCTGGGCGGTCATTGGGTTTTCCCCAAACATTTCTGGATTTGATTCATTACTTCAGATGCTATCTATCCAAAAATTTATTTTTTTTATTTCAGGCGTTAATTCTGGTCTGAGCTCCTCTATACCTTTCTGATGTTGTTTCTTTGATTCTGACTCTGTTAATTCATTCATTTCAGCTGAGCTAGTGTCCTTTGCACTTGTCCTTGGTGGGATCAAAGCCCGAGATTGCATTTTGCTCCTTGTTTTTGTCATTTTGTATAGCTCTGAACTCTAACCTTTGGTGTAGAGCTTTGGTGCAGTTACATCCTTAGCACATAATGAGATTCTGTTGCCGATCTATTAAGTTTGACATTATCCAGTTATGCCTGGCCTGGATCTAGCTGTTGTGTTCAGTTCCTTTTTGCTGCAGCCTTTCTGGAACAACTGTGAGCCTGTGGTTCCCTTCTGTTATGCCCCTGGCCCAGGGAGCACCAGGGAGCACCGAAGCTCTCCCACACACTCACCAGGCCATGTTGGGCTGGATCAGGGGCCAAAAGAGTCACAAAAATTCTCACCCCCTCAGTGGGTCTGGGGGAAGTGCTCCAGGGAGTTGAAGGGCTGGCTGGGCTGTGCTGGATTGGGCCAAGAGAATGTCAGAAATTCTTGCTTGCTCGGAAGTCTTTGGGAGGGGGCTCCAGAGGGCACTCACGGCTGAAGCCTCAAATTCGAATTTGAAGAAGTAATAATTTTTTTCAACAAGATATTAAAATACAAAGAATTATAATCCAGGGCTAGCTGAGCCTTAACTTCTATACTCTTCCATCTCTAAAGGTTTAAATACTGACGCCTGCTTTCAAGTAGTTAATAATGTAGTTGGAAGGTACTGAACATTGTTATAAATACAAGAGTAGATAAGTACACACTAAGAATAATCACCTTCATTACAGCCTACCAAGCACAAGCAGGTGTATTGTTTTAGGATTTATAGTAGAAAAGAATCCATAAATTATACAAGGGTCTATACCAGGCTATGAGATCAGAGGTGATATATTCCATGCTGACCTTCTGTACACTAGAGAGCTAGAGGATCTGGCAACTGCTCGTCCCAAGAACACAGAAACAGCAGAAAGAATGATCAAGGCCGGAGCACTAGCCTGAGACTAATAGTCTGGCAGAAGCCTGCAGAGTCTCTGGTGTGAACCTGCACCAATAAGATAAAGAAGTTACAGTGTAATGTTCTCAGGCAAGGGAAGTAATAACAAAAGATGTGCTTGCTCAAGAACAATGGAGCTTTGAATTTCTACTTTCATGTTCATTCTTCCTTGTCCACACACAGTCCTGCAGCACCTTCTCCTATCAGTTTTCTGGTCTACATTCAAATTATCACTGCAAATTCACCTCCTAGAATTACAGGTCAAAAGAGTTTCTCAAGACAAGAATTACACTGAGACTTTGGAAGGGCAAATGTCTTCAGAGTTCCACAGTTGTTTTTCTTTATTTTTATGAGCAGAATAGATTTATTGAGGGAAAGAAAGCTCCTATCCGAGAGAGGGACACAAGGGGGGGCCTGAGTGGGTAGTAGGTATCAATCACTTTGAAAGAGCCTAAATGAGTCACTAGCCCAACCCCCAACAGGAAGAGACCCTGTCCCATATTCATGCCCCCTTGCTACATGACTTGCTTCCCTATTTGTTCCTGAACTTAAGCAATTTTATCTGAGCAATGGTGCTTGTAATCTCATTGATTAATCATGGTTTTGTCCCACCTCTTGTCCACCTAAGCGAATTCCCATGTCTTCCCCACCTTAGACCCTCCTCACCACATGGTTTTCCTCTATAAAAGTCCCTCGAAGAGACAGCTTCCGGGGGAACGACCCACAGTTTAGTTTTTTTTCTTATAAATACAACAAGTACATAAATGAACTTCCAACTCTCTCAGACTCCATTAAGCTTTGGCTGTTGATAATCAAGCATTATCTGATTTAAAGTTCAATGGGGAAAATTTTTATGAGCTTAAATTTCACAGAAAAATGTCAACATTCTATTCAATATTTTACCTTTGGCATATTATCAAAAATATGCTTTTTTTTCTCTGTGGTAGAGAATCAGTCATAGAACCATGATTTAAGAACTTCGGCTTATGTTTCCACCTATCTACCTACTGAACTTTCCTACTCAATGGATACATTAATGCAATACTTTAGCCTATAGTCTGTGCACAGAATGAATTATTGAGACCAGAATGACATAGAATATTCTTCCTTTGGTTGGAATATCTTTCATCCAGAACACTACAATGATCAAAACTTTTAATGTCTTCCAGCCAGTTTTATAAGCCTTCATGAGTAGTGCAGGTATGATTATTCTATGGAATTTTTGCTCATCTCATTGAGATGATTTTCATTTCTTTCTTTTTTCTTTTTGCAGTACCAGAAATTAAACTCAGTACCCTACACCAGGCAAGTACTTACTCTATTGAGCTATCTCCCTGGCCCCTGATTTTCATTTTTTAATAAACCATGTTCTATTCATTATTCATTAAGTACTACCATTGTACATTCATCTCTACCATTTTTCTGTGCTTGAACCTAAAATCTGGTTCTTTAGAATCTAGGATAGGAAATTAGTCACAGCATAAACTTGTATGTCTTCTGAAGAGAAATATTCAAAGAAAAAAGTATCAATCCCAACAATAAAATGTTCATAAATATAAAATAAGAAAAGAAAGGGGCATTGAACATCATGCTGAATTGCAGAAAAGTTGGATGGGATCAAATAAACATAGTATGGGAGAGAAAAATTAGTATCCTTTGAATATCAATTTTTTTTCTTATTTTGGATATTTTCAACATTAAGTGGCATAATATCTGCAGTCACTTTTGTAATGTCCATTTTAAATTTGATTGAAATATACTCCAGCTTCATAAAGTCAAACCAACTGTATGCATACATGAATGTATCTATGCATTTACTGATGATATAAGCATTAGCTTCATCATTAGGAAAACTTAAGCTAATACAAGGTCATAGAGATTTATAGATAGGTTTTTCTCATATTTTGAACTCCTAAAGTTAAAGGCTTTGGTTCATTTGGCATTAATTTTTTTTAAAGTAGTGTGCAACTGAGTTCTTACTACATTCCTGTGCACATGGAAATCTAGACATTGCACAAATATTTATTTATAATTATTTCTCCATTAAATGACTTTGGATCTAACAAGGTAAGTCAAATCCCCTCAGGATTTATACTGAAACACTGTACAGCAGTTTGTAGATCCTTTGTCAGTGTCAGACATGTGGATGAGTCACATTGCTTGACCACTTTACTCTCTCTGAAAGCCTGAGAGAATGTTTTCGCTCTATATGACTCTCCTTAGGCACACTCTATATTATCAGTGTCCTTTCTCATGGCCCCATAATCTCCTTGGTCAGAAAATTTGCGACACCACTGAGCTATAGGATTTTATTTATTTATTTATTTATTTATTTATTTATTTATTTATTTTTCTTGTTATACAGGTCTTGCTTTATCTTGGTCTTAACCATGCAGCAGAAAAGTATAAAAATAAGGTATAGAAAGTAAAACCATTTTAACATGATGAGCTGTACAAGACTCAAGTCAACGACTTCTGACATTTCCAGTCATGCAGATAACCTGGTATTATTATAAACTACTGGAGTATATTGGATTATTTTGCTGAATTCATGCACCTACAATATATGATTGTCAATGGAATACCCATCTCTGACAAAAGTAAACAAAAAAGGGGGATATAAATGAAGGTAGATTTTGTAGTGAAAAAACTATACATATATATATATATATATATATATATATATATATATATTAGTTAGCATAGATATACAGCTAGTTTCTCTTAGTTCAATGAGAATAAAGTTTTGAACTAATAGGATTCAGACAAGATATCATGGTTGCATCTTGTACTATGAATAACTACTACAAAGATAACAATATGCAATGTATTAACTATTGTAACTGTCTTATTAGCCTGTTTTGAGAAGGTCTCACTGCTACTTCTTTCTCAATAAAATTAATATAAAAAATTTTTTAAAAATGACTTTGGAATCCCAAATAAAAATCAACTGATCATAACATATCTCATTTTTATGTATGTTGATTTTATTTCATTGACCTGTAAGTCTACCCTTATGGCAGAAGTACACAATTCAGAAGACAGCAAATGGCAGACTTGGATACCTACAATGGTTGGACCTACAGTAGCTTCGGCGGTGGCTGAGGGTCCCACAACAGTGCTGGTGGCCATGGTTCCTGTAGCCAGAAACCCCCTACACAGCCTAAATAGGATACCTACCTTTTAACACAGTTAAGGTGACATAGATGCTATCTTGAAGGATCTCAGCATAAGAAGCATATGGCTAGTCAGAGAGAAAAACACTGACAGGTTTAAAGGATTCTGCCATGTATAATTTTATAAAATTGACTCTCTGATGGAAGCCCTGATCTACAATGGTGCACTGTTGAGGGACTGGTCACTTCTTGTGGACATTGCAGAAAGCAGAAAACAAGATAAAGGTGGCTTTGTATTCAGGAAAGGTGGATCACATGACAGAGGAATGGGTGGCTCTTGAGAATCTAAAGGTGGCGGGGATTCCTAAGATGACTTCAATTCTTGTTATAGGGATGATTTACTAGAAGGCCAAGGAGGCAGTCACCCAGGGGATGAGCAGGTCCTTCCATAGGGACTTGCTTTTGAAATGGAGCCCCTCTGTGCAGCTCTAACATGGACTTCCGAGAACCCACAGAAGAGTAAACAGTACAGAGATCACGGCTCCAGCTCAAATCTTGAACAGTGGAAACACCCCTCAACCAAGTGGCCAGCCCCAACTCCACCATCTTTGGGGGAGCCAGGCCAGAGAGGAAATCATGAACAAGTAGCAGGAATGAGCATGCAGTGGGATTAGTGTGGGGAGAGTTAGAGTGAGATTGCAGCCAGCAGCCTGGACTGGCTGACCTTCAGACACTGTTCCTGTAACTGACACTGTCCTCCTTCCTCACAGTGGAAACACCAAGCTTGTGAATCTATGTCAGCTGTTAACAAGTGCTTTTTCTCACATCTTTGGCTTCCCTATACCTAGTTAGTGCGTTTTTTGTGCTCTTTATTTTTTCTTTCTCTGTCCTCGTTTTCTTTTGACTGATCTCTGTTTCCCCTGCATCTGCATTGTGTAGTATCTGAAAAAGGTGTGAGGCCCGCCGTGTGAGAGGCACAGGCCCAGGTGCTGCTAGCTCTGGTTCGTTGCCTGCTCTTTATTTTCCACATGGGCCAGACTTCATTTTTCTCAGTGCTTCTCTTCTGACCTGCATGCTGAGTATTATATCACTGTCGCTTCTAGAAAGAGCAGAAGCTGCTGGCAAGTTTGCCAGCCTTGGTCAATATGCCGAATTGGATGCACCTTGTACTGAAAATGAGGAAAAATTCCTGTTGATCCTTGCAGCCTCCTTCCACCTTTATGGTCCTGCTCCCAGGGTGTCCTGTCACCATCAGCGCTCCTCAGGGGCTGGACAGACAAAGCAGGTGTGAAGCCCAGGAAGAGTGACAGGTGCACTGATGGTGCTCCTCACCTGTTATCCAAGGGGTCTGTGCTCAAGTGGCTTGCATGGTCTGGAGACCATGTCCAGATAGCTCCTCTCTGGAGGCTTCAGGCTCTCCCCATGCACATGTCAAGGATGTCCAGTAGTTAGTATCATTTCCATGGGTCCGTGCTACGGGGACTGGGCAGTGGTGGTGTTGGGCTGGGCTGACACAGTGATGCAGACCTAGCCTTCCGCACATCCCTGTTATCGTTTGGTCATCTACCCCTTGAATCTGTTCCACAAAAGCAGCCTACTGAGATTGCTTCCCACAGCCCCTTGAGCCCATGGTGCAAATTGCCTCCAAACTGGCACTCTATTTTCCATGGTGAATTAGGAGTTTTCCAATGCCAAGCTGTTCAGACCCTTGCTGACTGCTGAGGACTGTAGATATTCTGGCTGGCCACCTTATGTCTAGGACCCACTTGCTGTCACAGGCAGTGATTGGTGCTCATCTTGGAGAAAGGTGTTGGGCAGCAGGTTCTAAGCTCAGAGGACTTGTGCTAGTGATGGAATATCCTATGGTGCCTGAAACACCACCTGTCCCAGTGGGAGCTTGAGCCCTGGAGAAGGAAGATCCAGCAGGATGGCTGGAAGGCCAAGGACAATAACATGGCTCACTGGCCTGAGGTTCCCTGATTGCTGTCATCCTTGGCCCCTCTGATTTCTGTCTGGTGCAAGCTTTCAGCAACTTATAGAACTCACGTTTCTCCCCTTTGCCTATCATCCTCTTTGAGTCTGAGATAAGAACCATTTTTTTAACAGTAACACCTAACTTATGAAAGACATGCATTATCTGTTTATAATAATCCTGATGCTTTGAAACAACCGACACATCCTCAACTCAGAAAGATAAAAAGCAAAACAAATCCATCCACACTGCTGGGGACCCAGCTGGCTTCCAGATTCCAGGATGGAATTCCAAACAACACATTCAAATGTATGACAAAAAGTGAATCTATGGGTACGGTATTTTGTGAATGATCTTTCAAATAAAAGGAAAACCTTACATAATAAGAAAAAAAGAAGTACACAATGCATTTTACTGTTGATATGAATGAGTTTTAAAATGGAGAAACATAAATCTTCAAACTTTGTTCTTCTTGAAGACCCTGTTAGGTATACAGGCTTTGATGAAGTTTTATGTAAATTTAAGGAACAGCTTGTCCATTTCAGCAAAAACAATACTAAAAATAAATTTAGGGTTTTGATAATCATAGTTATCAAATATTTAAATCAACAGACCACTTTGCATAATATTCCTATCAATTCGTGAATATAGGATACCTACAAAATTAGTTTGATTTCTCTGCAATGATTTTGTATTTTTCTAAGTACAAGGCTTGTGTATATTTATTCAATTTATTTTATTCACTTTGTTGTTTTGATATTGTTGAAATGTTTATTTTTACAGGCAAAATGTATTTAATCTTTGTATGGTGATCTTCTATTTAGTAACTGTTCTGAACTTACTAGTTTTAATTAGTTTAACTAGTTATTTTAATTAGTTTCATTAATTAGTTTTAATGTTTTTTTAGTACTTCTAAAATTACACTGAGATATCTATATACCATATCTTGTTGTCTACAAATAAAGTTTTCTTTGAAATCTGGATGCCTGTTTTGCTTGTCATGGGTAGAACCTCTGGTAAAATTACAAAGCTAAGTAGTGAAGCTGGGCATCTCAATAATAGAGCAAAATAATTCTTTCCACTTTGAGTATATAGTTGTGAGCTTTCCATAGGTGCACCACATCAGGATCAATATTTTATTTACTATAAAGTGCTATTAAATTGTATGTCTTTTTATCTCCACCACAAAGTGGAGCTTGTGAACTTTTCTAGCAATATCATTACAAATTTATTGATTTTCGAAAAAAAAACAAATTTATTGATTTTTGTGTGTTATGCCAACGTGCACTTCTGGGATAAGTCCTATTTGCTCATGTTGATTAGTCACTGCTTTTGGTTTTGTAATATTTATGTAGGATTTTGTGCCTGTACTGATTAGTAAAAGTGCCATAATTTCCCATTGTAAGGATGAATAGTATTTTTGTATATATAACACATTTTTATTATCTTTCACTTAGTTTGAAACCACTTCTTCATTACTGTGAATACTGATAAAACAAAAATAGAAATGTAGATATCTGTTTGATAGCTAGGCAATTTAGCAAAATTCTTTAATACAAGTACTCTAAGAAGCTGAAGCAAAAGAAATCCTATTTTGAGCCCGTTTTGTGAAATTTAGTGACATAGTGAAACTGGATCATGATAAAAAATAAAAGTGAAAAAAAATCTAGAATCACAGACCAAATGAGTTTTACCCTAAACGCAAATAAGAAGTAGATAAATGATAGATGGAAAGAAAGAGAGACAGACAGACAGACAGTAAGCCACCCATTATGTGCCTTGGAAACTGAGGATAAAGTTTCTGATTAAATGAGTGTAAGACCCATGAATAGAAACCAGAGCACTTATGTAATGCCACATTGACTTAATAAAGCAATAATGGAGATAAAGAAGTACGTTTGTTAGAACTACAGAGTATTTGGCAGAGGAGTTAGCTAAGTGGCATAACTGTCTGCCTGACAAGTGCAAGGTCCTCAATTCAATCCTTAGTAGGAAAAAAAACAACAACTACAGATGATTCATAACAAATTTCTGACCAAGACAAATTTCAGTGATTGGCACAATTCTATTATGAATAGATGTATATTTCCTAAGTATGTTGGATGCATGGTACATTTTAAAGTTTCTTGATAAGAAAAACTGAATTGCTCTACAGGACACTGGAGAGCTGTGGTTTGTGGGCCCAGTGCAAACAGGCATGGAGCTTTTCTGGTGCTATTTCAGAAATAGCATTTACTCTGGGCATCCTGTGGGACTCTGGTAAACACCGACCTTCTTTAGCCCCCAGCACACAGGTGTGCAGCTTCTGCTGGTGCCACTTCCAACTTTTAAGAACTTTAGAGAATTCTGAGTGGACTGTGGGATGCAAGAGAGCTGCAATTTTTGGGCTGAGCTGCAGCAGGCTTAGAGCTTTCCGGGAACCATTTAAAAACTTTGGCAGACTTTGGGCAGCCTGTGGGACTCTAACTGGGTGATATCTGGTAGCTTCAAAAATGCCAAAATACAAAACACAAAATAGGTCAGCAGGCAATCTCAAATACATTAGCCCACCCAGAATAAATGCAGGACAAAGATATACAAGACTTGGATGTTACACAACTAAAATCTTGGAAATTAGAACAACTTAAGTAAAGAAACAAGTCAATAGGAGAAATAGGAGCAAAAATAATCTCTCAGGTCTGGAAACTAAAGGACAACAGTCATGAAAGAGCTGCTCAGGGGCTGGGGAGATGACTCAGTGGATATTCCACTTCCCTGGGAAGTGCAAGGGTCTGAGTTCAATCCCCGGTTCCAAAAAAAAAAAAAAAAAGAAAAGAAAACGAAGGCAGACAAGAATTGCTCAGTCCAGCTAAAGAAGACATAGATAGAAAAATAAAGGAGAATAAAAAAATAACATAAACACTGTATGAAAAATACAGCAAAGAATTAGAATGCATGAAATAGATTCAAACAGATATCCAGGATATGAAGAATTCTGTTGAAAGCTGGCAAAACTGCTTGAATGAAACTGAACACTTTCAGACATAAGACAGCAGCACAGCTAATGAATGTAAAATAAAAGAACATTTAAAACTACCAATATACCAGGAAATATTAATTCAACAGCTACAAGGTGATGCAATGAATGATAGGTGTCAATGAAGCAGCAGGAGACAGCACAAACATTAAAAGACTATTTGCAGAAGTACTAGCAGAAAAGCCAGCCAAATATCTCAGCAGATTAAAGTGCCTGCAAGCAGGCACATGTGGGAGGTTTGATCCACAGGCCTGTCCTGCTGGCCCTACCCCTGGGGCACCCCAAGATGGTGATAGAGACTGGGCGTGGTGGTGTGTGCCTGTAATCCCAGTTCTTGGGAGGCTGTAAACAGGCGGATCATTATGAATCAAATCTAGTAGTGAGATCTTGAATACAATGTAGAACCTTCCCTAAACAACAAAAAAAAGTACTAGAAAATAATTTTCCAAATATGAGAAAAAAATCTGAAATGCAGTTAAGTCAGGCATATAGAACTTCACACAGCCATAATCACAATACATTTATACATAGACACATAATAATAAAGATCTCAGAAATACAGCAAACGAAAAGATTTTTTTATTTTTATTTTAGGGAAGGGTATACAGGGTATTCAGGATCTAAATACTAGATCGGACACATAGTGATCTGCCTGTTTACAGCCTCCCAAGAGCTGGGATTACAGGAGCGTGCCACCATACCCACTCTAAGAAAAGAATGTTAAAAAGCTGCTAGAGAGAAGAAACGGATCACCTATAATAAAAATCTCATCAGAATCATGGCAGATTTGTTAACACAAATTAAGTAGAGCTTGAAGTGAAGTATTTTATGTCCTGAAAAAAAAAATGACTTCCAACCCATATTGATGTACCCAACAAAACTATCAAATTCAATGGAGAAAAAAGATCTTTCTATGGAAAGAACAATTGAAGAAGTTCATGAACACCAAAGCAACCCTGCAAAAAAATACTGACAGATATTATAGAAAGAGCCAGAAGTGATAACAGCTTCAAGAGCAACAGAAAGGAAATACCGAACAGAGCAAGTAATTAAAAAAGGGGAAAAAAATGTATAGAATGTATAACAGGAAAATAGTATGACAAAAATAACCCAAAACACATCAGTTATAACCATCAATATAAATGGTTACAATTCACCACTCAGAAGAAGAAGACTAGCAGAGTGGATTAAAAAACAAAGCCCAACAATATGCTGCATACAAAAACAATGCATTTAACTCAAAAAGAAATTCATAGACTCAGGGATGGCAAAATAGCTCAGTAGTCTAAAGCATCTGCTTAGACAGGTGCACGGGCCAGGGGTTCAATCCTTAGGCCTTCTGTGCTGGTCCCACCCTCATGATGCACTGAGACAGCAATTGAGTCTGGGCATGGTGGCACACGCCTGTAGTTGCAGCACATGGGAGATTGTAAACAGGTGGATCAGTATGAGTCTGATCTAGTACTGAGACCCTGAACATCCTGTAGGATCTTCCCAAAAAATTAAAAAAAAATTAAATGAGTATAATGCAATGGTAATGGGGGCTTTAACATGCCACTGTCACAAAGAAATAGCTCAACTGGTCAAATATTTAGCAAAGAAATGCCAGAAACAGACCCAAATTCAGAAGAAATTGACTGGGTGACCATTATTGATTGTTTCACCCAGAAAAAACAGAATATACATTATTCTCAACTGCACGTGGGATAGTCTCCAACATGAAGAATATAAACATAGGTACACATATATCATTACGATATGAAGTTTTTAGTTCCTGTGGGAAAATTCCCAGTAGGAGAATAGCTGGCTTGGATGGGATTTCCAGTCCTACTCTTTTGAGGAGTCTCCACATTGACCTCCACAATGGTTGTACCAGTCTACATTCCCACCAGCATTGGAGAAGTATTTGCTCTTCCCCATATCCTCTCCAACATTTGTTGTTGGTTGATTTCTTTGTGATAGCCATTCTTTCTGGAGTGAGATGGTATCTCAGTGTTGTTTTTATTTGCATTTCATGGATGGCTAGGGATGTGGAGCATTTTTTCATATATTTGTTCGCTTCTTTAATTTCATCCTCTGAGAAATGTGTACTCATCTCAGATGACCATTTCTCAATTGGGACTTTAAATTTGAGGGCCCTAATTTATCTTAGTTTTTTATAAATTCTAGAGAGCAGACCTTGGCTTGAGTGCTAAGAATTTTTTGAAATTTGTGGGTTGTCTTTTCACTTTGTTGAAAATTTCTTTTGATGTGCAAAAACTTCTCAATAAGAGTTGATCCCAGTTATTAATTCTTTCAATTGTTTGCTGTGCAACTACATGTTTGCTCATGAACTCTTTGCTTACACTTATGTGTTCAAGAGTTCCTCGTACTTTCTCTTCCTTGAGATTGAGTGTTTCTGTTTTAATGTTTAGATCTTTAATCCATTTTGACTTTAGCTTAGTGCATGGTGATAGAGCTGGGTCAAGTTTTAGTTTTCAGCATGTAGAAAGTCAGTTTTTCCAGCATCATTTATTAAAGAGGCTACCTTTCTTCCCAGTAAGTGTATTTGGACACTTTGTCAAAGATCAGGTGGCTGAGTGTGTTCATAATGGCCTCTGAATCTTCTCATCTATTCCTTTGATCCTTAGGTCTTTTTCATTGCTAATAGCATGTTGATTTTATCACAGTGTGTTTGTAGTATAATTTCAACTCGGGAGTTTTAGTGCCTCCTGCCTTGTCTTTATTGGCCAGGATGACCTTTGCTATTCTAGGTCTTTTCTGGTTCCAAATAAATTTTAAGAATTATTTCTCTAGGTCTGGGTGGTATGTTGCAGGCAGATTGATAGGGATTGCATTAAATCTGTACAACAATTTTGGGAGTATAATCATCTTCACAATGTTGGTTCTTCCTACCCAGGATCACAGAATATCTTTCCATTTTCTGGAAAGGTAATAAATCCTCTATGATCTCTATGTTTATAGTAGCACAACTTGCGATAGCCAAATCTTGAAAACAACCAAGATGTTGGTCAGAGGAGGAATGTTTGGAAAAGACCCAGTACTTTTATACAATGCAGTGTTACTCAGCTATAAAGAATGATAAACTTGAAGCAATTATATTTAAAAAGCTGGCACTCGAAAATATACTCATAAGTGAAATAAACCAGACCTAAATGCACAAATATCGTAGTCTCCCTAGTTTAAGAAATCATAAAAAGGAAATACAAATAGAAAAGTATAACACAACTAAAAGGAAAACGAGAATTGAGGATTGAACAATGAGGAGAGGGAAAGGAAAAAAGCTGGAAAACATGACAGGAGCAAAGCTATACATTTATACGCACAAGATGGACAAGGCAATGATCCTGAGAAACAACAGCAGATTTTTTTAAAGCAGAACTTAATTGGTGGGATTCTAAACCCGGCTATCTATATATGCTAATATCTGTGAACCAAGCAACTGCAGTGGAGATAACAATGTGGAATAGAAGGGTCTCACTTAGAATACCTGTCATTCTGGTCTGCTAAATGCATAATTCTTGTCATGACATGCCAATTATTGCCATACTGTCTTTCAAGTAAAAGTTTTTTAACATTTTTAATGAGTAATAAATTTAAAAAAATATACAAGAATAAAAGTTACAGGACTGTCTTGCTACAATGCTATATATGATTAGATTTCTAAATTTCTGTGTAAACAATGTGTTCATTGCTATTTTTTAATTTTTTTTCCACATATTCTGTAAGGAGTGAAAGTTCAATATGTCAGTACTTGACAGAAAATATCTGTTCCATGATATAACTAAGATGTTTGATATTTAGAGAGATAGGATAAACTGAACTACTACCCTGCATCATATGTAGTTCAGTTTATCCTATCTCTCTAAATAATCAGCTTCTCTTCTGGAGGGTTAATCACCTAAGTTTGCAGATCAACAGTTGGAGAAAAGGAGGGGCTGCAAGGTCAGGCAACATTTTGGCCCTAGCCTTTCAAGGTCAGTGAAGACTCAGGACGTAGAAGAACCTGTACTACAACATCATGTAACTCAGTTGTGTCCCAAATCTCTTTCTGATGAAAGAGATTATGGAGCCATAGTGGAATGCAATCAGTGAGGTATAGTGTGCCTAGGGAGAGTCACATAGAGAGAAAACTTTCTCTCAGGCTTTCACAGAGAGCAAACTGGTCAAGCAACAGCCGTGACTTATGCACATGGCTGACACTGACAAAGGATCTACAAACTGTGGTACATGGTTTCAGGGTAAATCCTGAGGGGACTTAACTGAACTTATCAGATAAAACAGGTACATTTCTTGTTATATAGATCTTGCTTTATCTTGGTGTTACACCCAGCAGAAAAGTATAAAAAATGAGGTATGTAAAGTAAAGCCATATTAATATGCTGAGCTGTAAAAGGTTCTAGTCAACAACTTCTGTGGAAATCCCACTACTATTGTGGACTGCTGAACTGTGATGGTGTGTTTTGCTGGATTCAAGCATACATACTATTTAAATGCCTCTGACAGGACTAAACAAAAAATGGGATACAAAGGAAAGACAATTCTGTATTTGTATATACAAAATAGTTAGGATAGATATGCTGCTACTTTTACTCAATTCTATGAGAAGAAAGACTTGAATTAATAGTGTTTTGACAGGATATCCTGTCTGCTTCTTGTACTCTGGATTACCACTAGGAAGATAACAATGCAAAATGTATTCATTATTGAAACTGTCCTACTAATCAGCTTTAAAACTTTTTCCTTGATGTTTGTCTCTCAATAAAATAAAAACTAAAAAAATGAAGCATGTACTGGCACAGAGAACACTCCTAAATAAATGTAAAGCAGATGAAATTACCCCTGCATGCTAACTGATACCAGTGCAATAAAACTAGAAATTATTGACAAAAGAGACTACAAAGAAATCATAATCACATGGAAATTAAATAACTTACTAAATAACCAGTGTTTCACAGGTGAAATTGAAGAAATTTTAAAAATTAAAATCAAATAAAAATGCAGATACAACTTATGAAAACCTGTGGGATGCAATGGAACGTGTCTTAAGGGTAAAATTTATAGTGTTAAATTCTGAAATTATGAAAAGAGAACAAGCCAAATATATGACCATATGATCCACCTCAAGCTCCTATAAAAAAAAGAAGAGCAAGTCAAGCCCAAAGAAGGCAGGAAATTATAAGGTATAGATATATAATATATGTTATATATAAAGAATAAATGAACAAAAGAGTTGATTCTTTGAAAGAATAAATAAAATTGATAAACCTGTAGCCAACCTAATGGAAAAGGAATTAAAAAACCCAAATTCATACAATAAAGAATGAAAACAGTGAAATCACTACAGTCTCTGGAGAAATGGAGAAGATAATACCTACTTCAAAAATCTTTCCTCTCACACAATTGAAAAAAAAAACAGGAAATGGACAGTTTTCTAGATACATATGAAATGCCAAAGTTTAGACTAGAAAATATACAACTCTGAATAACTCAATAACAAGAATCAGAATTGAAAATGTAATTAAAAAAAAATACACAAATGAAAAGCCCAAGTCTTGATGGAATCACAGCAGAATTCCACTAGATATTTAGAGGAGGGGCTGGTCAAATAGCCCAGCAGATTAAAGCACCTACAAGCGGGCTCAAGGCCTAGGGTTTGATCCCTGGGCCTGCTGTGCCAGCCCTGCCCCTGGAGCATTCTGAGATAGGAATTGAGACTGGGCGTGGTGGTGTGCACCTATAATCCAAGCTCCTGGTAGTCTGTAAACAAGCTGCTTGCTGCAAGTCCTATTCTAGTAGTGAGATCCAGAACACCCTGCAGACCCTTCCTTAAAATACAAAAGAAAAAAAAAAAAAAACAAAAGAAATAAATTTAGAGAAGATTTAATCCCAACTTTTCTCAAACCTTCAAATGAAATTATACACACACACACACACACACACAAACACTTAGTACAAGGTCTATCAGCTCTCACTAAGTAGACTGGACTTCTACTAATCTTTCTGTTTTCATTCTCCCACACTCTGGGATTATAGGCACATACCACCATGCCCAGTATCAATCTCCATCTCAGCATGTCCCAGGGTAGAGCTGTCATGGCAAGCTGGTGATTGAACCCTGGCCACTGCACTATACATAAGAAGGCACTTTAGTTCACTGAGCTATTTTGAATAAAATTGAAATGGAAACAATTCTCTCAAATTCATTCTTGAGGCAAGAATTACTCTGATTCCAAACCCAAGGAAAAATCTAACTAAAAAAAGCAAACTAAAGGCCAATCTCTCTAATGAATATAGATGTGAAAATCCTCAACAAAATACTAGCAACGGAATGTACCAAATCATCAAGAATATCATACATCATGATAAAGAGGGATTCATTCCAGAAATGCATGGTTGGTTCAACATATGCAAATCCATAGATGTAATACACCACATCAATAGAACCAAGATTAAAAGCACATGATCATCTCAATAGATGGCAAAAATGCTTTTGACAAGGTACAGCACTCATTCATGATAAAAAAAAAAAAAAAAACCTTCAGAGTATTGGGATACTCAGAGTATTGAGATGTGGTCTCTATCTCAACCTGGTAAAAGCAATCTGTGAGAAACTAACAGCCAACATCATACTAAATGGCCAAAAACTGAAGGCCATCATTTTAAAATTAGGAACAAGACAAGGATGTCTATTGTCTCTATTCTATTCAAAATAGTTCTGGAAACATTAGCCAAAGCAATTAGACAAGAGAGAAAAATAAAAAGAGTAAAGATTGGAAAGGAATTAAATTTGTCATTATTTGTAGATGACATGATATTCTACATAGAGGACACCAAAAACTACATCTAACCAACAAACTCAGAAATGTAACAGGACACAAAGTCAACACCCAAAAATCAGTAGCAATTTTGTACAAAAAAAATGAACACACTGAGAGGCAAGTTAGTGAAACCACATCTTTCACAATAACATCCAAAAAGTGAAACTTAGAAATCAGTTTCAAAAAATAATTGTCTCAGTTACTCTTCTCTCATTTCTGGGACAAATACCCAACACCCAAAATGAAGGAAATAAAGGTTTACTTAGCTCACAGTTACTGAAAGTTTCAGTCCTCACTCAGCTGGCTCCAAGGCACTCTATACAGGGTAGAGAGCATCAGTTCATCGTGGCAGCAAACAGCAAGAGGAACCAAGATAGGAATAACAGCAACAATGGCAACACACCAAAAAATGGCAACAGAGAGAATGTGTGTGTGTGTCTCTCTCTCTTATATTGCATTCAGGCTCTCTGCCTAAGTATGGGCATAGCACTCACACCCACAATTTCAGCAGTACTAAATCTTATAATCCCAGTGGATTGCCCATAATCCCAGTGGATCATTAGTTAATCTCAAACTCTAGAAGTCCCAGCCCCATGAATGCATGAGGCTTTGGGGGGACAACCAGGCACAAACCATAACAGGAAGCAAAAGATTTATATGGTGAAAATATAGTACTCTGAGAAAAGATACTAAAGAGGATTTGAAAAAAATGGAATAATATTCCATGCACCTGAATAGCAAGAAATGACCATACTCCCAAAATTGCTATACAGATTCAATGCAATTCTGATTGATATTTTATAAGTATACCACACAGAGCTAGAGAAAAGGTTTCCCAAATTCATTTGCAACCAGAGAAGAAACAGAATATCAAAAACATCACTATGGGGCTTGGGAGATATCTCAGTGGAATAACAGCTTCCCTGGCAAGTGCAAGGGCCTCAGTTCAATCCACAGTTCCGCCCAAAAAAAAAAAAAAAAAAAAAAAAAAAGCTTAAACACAGTCCTGGGAAACAAAAACAAAGGCAGGAGGTATGACAATCCCTGATGTGAAATGATACTATAAAACTACTGTGATAAAATGAGCATGATATGGGCATAGAGAGAAACCTGAGGATCAGTGGAATAGATTAGAAGATGGAGACACAATTGTAAACACAATCATCTATCTTGTCTTTGACAAAGGGGCCAAATAGGCTTACTGGAAGAAAGATAGCCTCTTTATCAAATGGCTCCAGAAAAACTGGCTTTTCACATGCCAAAGGCTAAAACTAAATCCATAACTACCGCCATGAACAAAGCTATGGTAAAAATGGAGCACAGATTTAAATGTTAAAACAGAAACACTTCTGGAACAAAACATAGGTAGAAATCTTAAAGATATAGGTGTAGGTAGAGACATCATCAACAAAAACAAAATTTCGTGGGAAATTATTTCTTTTTTTGTATTTTTTTAGTAAGGGTCTATAGGGTCTCAGTATGTAGATTGTATTTGTTGTGATCCACCTGTTTTCAGCCTCCTAAGAGCTGCAATTGCAGGTACATGCCACTACACCATTTCAATTGCTGTCTCAGTGCACCTGAGAGATGGGGCCTGCATGGCATGCTGTGAATCAAACCCTGGCCACTGTGTCTGCCTAAACACATTTTAATCCTTTGATTTATTCAGCTAGCCCTACATGGGAAATTCATGAAAAAATTAACAACTGGTATCTCATCTTTTGGAAAAGTTTGTGCACTTCAAAGAAAATCTTCAATAGTGTAAAAAGAAAACCAACAAACAGAGAAAATTATAGCCAACTGTCCCTAGAGAAAAGCCTTCTATATAACATACAAATAATTTTTAAAAATAAGCTCCCCAAATCCAAAGACCCAATAAAATCTGGGTACATACTTCCCAGATGAAGAAATACAAATGACAAGCAAATATATGAAAAAATGTTTGACAACATTGGAAATTCAAGAAATGAAAATCAAAACAACAGTGAACTTACATCTCATCCCAGAAATAATGGCTAACATGAAAATGTCAGCCAATAATAAGTACTTTAGAGGATATGGAGAAAAAGGAACCCTTTGCTGCTGTTGGTGGGAGTCCGGTTGGTATAACTACTATGGAAATCAATGTGGAAATTATTTAAAATTCTAGGATTGTATATGCCATTCAAGCCAGCTATTCACCTACTGATGTTTTTACAAGTGAAATGAAAAAATCTCATACGGCAGTGATATATGTGCACCTATGTTTATAGCAGCAAAATTTGTTATAGCTGAATCTTGGAAACAACCCAGGTGCCTATCAACTGACAAATGGCTTAAAAGGTGTGGTATTTTTAAATGACAGAGTATTATTCATGTATAAAACAGGATAAATTTGCCTCTTTTTTCAGTAAATAGATGCAACTAGACAACTCCTTTTAAGTAAAATGAATCACACTGACATGTGAAACATTGTATTGTCTCCTTAGTCTGAGAACCTAAAAGAGAAAAATGGAATCTGAAGGATGCAACAGATACTAGGGAAAGGGAATTAAGTTATTCAAAAAGAAATAGTTACTGAGCTGAGGAGGACATGAGAAGGAGCTGGGGAAAGAGATTTATCTATGTGTCTATGTAAGCAGGAGCTTTAGACAACTATATTGTGAATTTCTGCTGGTCTATGGAAAGAAGCAGTTAATGCTTAATTTGTTTCATCTCCTTTGTATAATTATTTGTACTTTTTCCTCTTAATTTCTTATGCATTTCCTTTTTTGTTTATTCTTTCAATTCTACAGGCATATGTATGATAATATGAATAACTGGTTGGAAGACAACACTATGCCTTACAACAAATACTGTGTAATTCACATAAAAAATAAAATTAGTTCATTGATAGAAAATTTGCTCTTTGATTAATCTTAGTTTGTGGGAAATCAACAAACTGTATTGACAAAGTAGGAAGATCTTTAGCCAAAATGGAAAGCAAAAAGTTAAAAAAAAATAGTTCAGTAAATTGAAAAGCTTTGAAGAAGATGACTTTAGGAAATCGACCTCAGACTGTCCTTCCCCTTCAGTGATGACTTTTAGAGACAGAAATATAATTTATGGAGTAGTGCCAGACTTTAAACTGCAACATGGCAGCAAGTCACCAATACTTAATCAACATGGTTTCAGAAAGTAAAACACCATTACTACTGTTCAACAAGTGCCTAGCTTATGCCTTCCAAAATTGAATTGATGGATCCTCCTCCATCCCGCCAGTGCCCGCCCAGCCCCTGAGACCGGACAGAGACAGTGCGGCCGACTCCGCCATCCTCCTCCATCCCGCCCAGCCAGAGACCAGCCTGAGACAGTGGCTGACTCCAGCGGCCTCCTGGTTCCCGTGCCAAGCTCGCCCAGCGAGAGCGAATTTACAGGACTCACCAGGCTTCCCAGACCAGTGAGAGTGTGGTGAGTCTGAGGGAGAGGCTTTGGCTTCTTCCCACACGCGCTACGCAGATCCCTGTCCCCAACCCCTCCAAGCCAGTGACTGGCCTGAAACCTCAGGACCCACTCACCAACACCTGCCCAGATCCCCTGACTTAAACCCAATGATTGAGTGGGAATTTCCCCAATTCTCTGGGCATCAAAGGTCAGTGAGTGTGGAACCTCAGGCCCATAGTGCCTGAGATACATTTCCCAGGGATTAAGCTGCCCGTCACCTCCCGTGGCCCGGTGACAGCCCCAGGCACACTGTGCCAGAGAAACATTTCCAGGTGATTACTGGTCCCACCCCACAGCCCCAGACCCAGTGCAGGTTGGGCTGGAGTGAGAACTCCAAGCCTGCCACACCAGAGGGACATTTCTCAGCAATCCACAGTCCCACGCTACGAACCGAAACCCAGCACACCCTGGCCTGTGAGCGAGGGCTCCAGGCCCACTGTACCAGAGGGACCTTTCCCAGTTTTCTTGGGTTACGGCCTGTAGACCCGGACCCAGCACAAGCTGGCAGGCTCAGTACAGCATACACAGTGAATAAGATCAAGCACTATCCTTTTGTGAGCCCAGAAATCGCACTAAAGCCGAGGCCCACCCACCTGGGGAACTCCCTGCCAGACACAGGAGGGCTGACCCCGGGAACCAACATAGGGGAACCAAAGGAGCTGCAGCAAAAACTGTACACAACAGCTAGACCCAGGATAGGCATACCTGGAAAATCTCAAACTTAATAGACTGGCACCCGAATCTCATAACAAGCTAAGGTTATAGCTGCACCAAAGCTCTACACCAAAGGTCAAAGATCAGTGCTATACAAAATGACAAAGAGAAGGGGAAAAATGCAATCCCAGACCACGAGTCCATCAGGAAGGGCAGAGGGCACTAGCTCAGCTGCAACGAATGAAGTAACAGGTACAGCAGCAAAGGAACAACAGCAGAAAGCTATAGAGGAAATAAAACGAGAAGTAATTCCCCAATATAAAAAAGAAATATTTGAATACATAGAATCTGAAAAAAAGAACGAATTCCAGAAACATTGGGTGGAAAAACAATGCTCACCCAGAACAAGTGCAGAGAGCACTATTCCAACTGATATATATGAATTAACAGCATCTGAAGCAAAGAAACAACAACAGAAAGATCATGAGGAACTCAAAGCAGAAATAAGTTCTGAAATCAAAAAAAGAAATTTTTGAAGTCATACGATCTGAAATACTGAAACAAGTCCAGAAATATAGAGAGGAAATCCAACTTGGAAGAAACACAGCAGAAAAAGAATTAATAACTGCCTTTAAAGAAGACATGGATAAAAAAATTGAGGAGATCAGAAATATGATGGATTCCTTGAATGAGCAATACAGAAATAAATAGAACTCATGAAACACAGTCAAAGAGATATAGAAGAACTAAAAATAGCAATCATGAGTCTACAAAAACCGTCTGAGTTAAAGCGAAGACAGAGTTTCAGATCTTGAAGATGCTGGAGCAGCTAGTGAAAAGGTGAGAAAGGATCTCTTAAAAACAACAAGAATGCAGGAAAAAATAATCCATCACCTGCAGGATGATGCCAGAATGAACAATGTGAGAATAATTGGTATCAACGAGAATGAAGGAGTCAATACAACTGACATAAAAAGAATATGGCAAGAAATAATAGCAGAAAACCTCCCAAATATGAGGAAACAATCCAACATTCAGGTCACCGAAGCATACAGTACACCAAATAACTTCAACCCAAGTAGAAACACACCAAGACATATAATAGTTAAGATCGCAGAAATCCAACACAAAAATAATATACTGAAAGCTGCTAAAGAGAAGAAGGAGCTCACATTCAAGGAAAACCCATCAGAATTACAGCCGACTTCTCTACAGAAACAATGAAGGCAAGGAGAGCATGGAGCAGAGTTCTTCAAGTCCTACACGAAAAAAATTCCAGCCCAGACTACTATACCCTGCAAAACTCTCTTTCAAGTTTGATGGAGAAGTGAAATACTTCCACGACAAAGAACAACTAAAGAATTTCATGATGACAAAGCCATCCCTCCACAGGCTGCTGAAAGAGGTTCT
>PVKA01018650.1:0-11699 GCA_004027165.1 Ctenomys sociabilis
CCAATGATGTCTTGGAGCATGTGCTGGCTTTCATGGGATGTGGGAGGGGAATATACAGAGAGGGAAGCTGAGTCCAGATTATTTTGCCATTGTTCTTTCAATATGTACATTTTAATTACTACTGCTGGGTATTAAAGAATAAAGTCTTTCTGTTTAAACTAAAAAAAAAAAAAAAAAAAAAAAAAAAAAAAAAAAAAAAAAAAAAAAAAAAGAAAAACAATAAGAGCAGGGACTCCAGAGTATGAATGCTTACTATGGTTTTAAACACAGCCATACTGTAGCTTTACACATCCTTATCTTCTCCTTTGCCATATATTTCATCATACAGGACTTAACACATTAGATTAACAACATGCCCAGCTATGTACTTCATTCACACACAAATTTCCTGTCAGTGCTTTCAAACAGGGCGTGAGCAACTAAGAAAGCTGAGATGTCTTCTGTCAATGTTGCCTCCACATCGGCCACCTTTGAGGTGACCTAGGATTTTTGAAAAGGTCTGAGAAAGGGAGCAATTAGCAGCTCCAAAACATACCCCAACTGAATCTGAAATTGGGAGAATTCAACTCTAGAGGTTTATGGCTCAAAAGTAGCTCCTCCTCCTTAACTGAGAAAAAAAAAAAAAAAGACTTCCAAGTAGATATGATCAGTCATTAAAGTAAACATTAAACCAAGTACACAAATCATCATTGCAGAAAAGTTCACTTGAAATAGAGTTTAACAACCCCTTTAGAGGCACTTTATCATTTGTTTGAATTTCTTGCTCTCCCACTGTGCCAGGAAACATACCAAATGCACCATGTCAATGGACACATTTTCCTCTAGAGCCCTGAGGGACATGCATGCCAACCCTAGCCTGTCCCTATTCACTACTGGAATGCTGGAGGTTGCAAGTTCCAATCACCAGCTTTTAGATCACTCTTCCAAAGCAGTTCCCGCAGCTGACACTTCCTAAATGGGAAATTATGCCCATTTGGAATGGTTAGTTGCAACATAGTTGTTGTTTTGAAAAATCCATCCAAGTTGCCTCTTGTCTAAAATTTTCCTGGAGCTCTTGACAAAGGATCTAAAAGGAGGGGAAATTAATGCATTGATGTGCTAACATGTCAAGAAGAGACTCGTAGCCACAGAACCAGGTTTCCCACAGCTGCTCTTTCCTACACTGGCTCTCACTCAACAAGAGGGCATACTGCTGTTCTTTTAGAATGCAGGGCCACCTTGATCTAAGGCTCCATGAGCTCTGTTTCTCTTAGAGAGATGACACTCACCTTGTAAAGGACTTTCCCAGAGATCACAGATCTGAGGGGCATCTCACTAATACCAGAGTGTCATCTCCTGGGGGCAGTGAAATACACTTTTCATAATTCCTACTGACAACACTCTGGCTGAGTACTATTGTATCTTTGCCACCCTGCTGAATTTGCCATAGGGGATGCTCTTGGAAGCAGAACAGAGGGGCCATATGGCATCTGTTCAATGGAGACAACCCCCATTAAGAGTACCAGTTTGGATGTATTTGCCTACAAACTGAACCTCTCAAAGTGGAATTTCACTAAATAAGTGTTAATCCCATTGACATAATCCACTGCTTGGGGCTTTCTAAGGGCTGTATGATTTAGCAAGGAGCTTTCCGGGTATGGAAAGGGACTTCCATAAAGGAAACTTGCTAGCAATCTCAGCTTTGACTCCTAAGAACCTGTTTCTACAGCTAAAGGATATGCCACAACAGCTTGGACAAGTGACAAGGGGTCACAGGCAAGTCATTTAGCAGCAGGTCACACACTCTGATCCTTGTAAAGAACAGAGTTAAAGGAAATGAGAGCAGCTGTCCTGTGTGTGACAGTGCAGACTTGGGAAGACAACTCCATCCCAGAGGACCTACAGCTACAAAGTCATCTGACACTGTCATACAAAATGGTAGCCTAGAACTGCCTGATTCTCTAGCTTTTCTATATTTCTCTGGATTTTTCAGGAAACATGACTTTTAGGCAAGAAGTCATTGTATTTTTCTTAATCAATTTATTGGAGATACATAATTTAAAAATCAAAAGTTTACAATAACAGCAGCCACTGCCCCAGCCCTCTCTTCAAATACCATCTTCATTCTTTATGAACAACACTTTCAATTCTTTCTTTTGTTTCTTTCTGTTTTTTTTTTTTTATACCATATTACTAAAAATTACACTTACTGTCTCAGTTACTTTCCCATTGCTAGAATAAAATATTTGGTACCTACAAGTTAAAGGAGAGGTTTGTTTTAATGAACAGTTTGTAGAAGTGTCAGTCCATCATCAGCTAGCTCCAGTGCAAGGCAGCACAGCAGAGGAGAAACAGCCCATCATATAGCAGGCAGGAAGCAGAACAAGATCAAGAGAGGAAGGGGAGAGGTATATCCTTCCGGGCCACACCCATAGCTACCTACCTCTTCCTGTCTGGCTTCACATTCTAGCATCACATCTGCTTCCTCTTGAATTTCACATAGAACTAACTAAATAACACTGGTTTGCAGAAGCAATTTGGAAAGCATGTCCCACATAATACTCAGCTTAATGTTAGACTGCCTGGAAATTTCCTCTGCTAGATCAATTAGTCCTCAGCCCCTAATCTCAGTCTGCAAAGTCTCAGGACTTCAGAAAAATGCAGACAAATCTGCCAGAGCATAACACACATAACTGGAAATCCAACTGGCAATGAAGTCCTTCCCACATGAAACCTCATGAGCCAAGGCTTTACTGACTTACATTTACTGTCAATATTCAGTCTTCTGAGCTCTGGCCCGAATCTCCCGTAAGTATTCTGGAACTGCTTCTCCAACCAGCATCTCCAAACCTTTCTAAACTCCTTCTATAAGCCAATTCTAAATGTATCTAAACCACAAGGTCAGGTAGCATCATAACAATGACTCCACTTTGCTATTTTATTAATATAATAAAATATATTAATAATATATAGAAGGATTTATAAGGCAAATTTACAGTGGCTACCTGCACAGCCAGTCTGTGAAGAATCCTCCTCCAGGACCTTCTTCATATTAAAGAGCAGAAGAATCCAGTCAACAGTCAAAAGGCTGACGCTCACTGCAAGGTCCTGCATGATTTTTGTGTCGCAAAGCTGAACAATCTATACAGGAAGACTGAACTCTCTGTGATAGAAGCCTGGAGATTGATGTCCAAAAGGCAATGCTGAAGAACACAGCTCCTCCAAAGTAAGCCTAAAGCAGAAGTAAGACTTCCTTCTTCTTTCTTTTTATTCTATCCAGTCTACAAGTCTATTGGTTCGTTATCACTCACACCCAGGATGGATCTTCCATCTTCAGTAAGCCAGTCAAGCCTCTCACACCCAGAACAATGATAAACCAATCTGCTGGGCATTTCTTACCCAAGTTGACATCACAGTAAGCTGTCACACTTAACATTGTTCTTTCATAGTCTAGTTTTTTCTAAAAGCTATCTATTTATTCTTCACATTGACAGAAGTGATTTCTTGTTTAAGGATCTGTTTAGCTCTTACCACACCTAACTTTTTCAGTACCATCGTGTCCCCTTAGTGGGTCAGATCACAGCCCCTCGCATTTTCCAGCTATGTAAGCTCCAACTGTTACCCTGCCATGTGTGGACCTATGGCACATGCTTTGCAGCAAGCTTTTTGTATCACTGAAAGCTCTAAAAGGTTTTACATCACTGCCCTTAGAGCTTCCCCATCTCCTGAAGATGATCTCTGTTTTCTAGATTTCATGTTTTCCTTTTGTTGAAGCATATCTTTGGTAACTTACTAAAAGGCTGTTTTGGAGTTACATTTTTTAAGGGCTTCCATGCTGCCATTGTCTTTATTCTCATACTTGATTGAGAATTGCATTGGTATTGATTTCTACATTGGAAATGACTACCCTATAGACTTTCAAAGGCATTTTCTGTTTCCAGGTTTGCCACAGATAAACCTTATACTGTCTGGCTATTTTACTTTACATGTGTTTTACATTTTTATCTATAAATGTAAGGTATTTTTTAATGAAGGATGTGCTGATATGTTATAGTGATGTGGAGAGGTGTCAATCAGACTACCAAGGTCTAAAGCCTGCCAGTGTCACTTCTGGCCATGTGACCCTGGATGTCCCAGTTGATCTCACCATGCCTCTATAAATGAGAATAAGACAACCATCCCTGCAAAGTGGCTATGCAAACTGATGACACAATACATCACAGCTCTTAGAATAGCAGCTGGCATGGAAGAAGTAATCAATAAACATGAGGGTTTATGACCGCAAATGCTACCACCATCATTCTTTTCTCTAGTCAGGCCCTTTATTAGAGTACTTTGTGTCCTTCAGTCCCATTTCTTGAATTATATCTTTGATAATAGTCCCTGTTTTTCGTTGGAATTTTTCTTCTTTTTTCTTGGAATTCCTATTGGACTCCTGGGCACATTCTTCCTTTTGTCATGCTTTCATACTTTTCATTGCTCCTTTTTTTTTTTTTTTTTATCATTTTTCTGTGATTTCTTTCCAAGATCATTAGTTTCCAATTTTATTGAAGTTATTGATGGGTATTTGTTTTGCCTTTCTCTCAGTTACTCTTCTCTGGTTGCTGGAACAAATACCCGACATCCAAAATGAAGGGGGAAAAAAAGGATAATTTAGCGCACAGTTAAAGGAGAATTCAGTCATACTTGGCTGGCTCCAAGGCAGACCGGCACATGGCAGAGGACAGCAGTTCCTGGCAGCAGCAAAGAGCAAGAGCAAATGGAGGAGCAGGGACAACAATGGCAGGAGAGAAGGAGCCTGTCTCTCGGTCTCTCTTATGCTACCTTCAGGCTCTCTGCCCCAGTTTGGAGGAAGTACTCATACCCATAATCCCAGCAGTAATGAGACCTATAATCCCAGTGGATCATGAGTTAATCTCAAACTCTAGAAGTCCCCATCCCATGACTGCATGAGACTTTGGGGGACAACTAGACACAAACCATAACAAGCTTAAATCTAAAATGTCCCCCTTGAGGCTGGGAAGATGGTTCAGTAGAATAAGTGCTTCCCTGGAGAGCGCAAGAGCCTGAGTTCAATCCCTGGTTCCGTGAAAAAATAAGATAAAATAAAACGTTCCCCAAATCATTTGTGTACATATGTGGAAGGTGACTGGGTCACAGGGGTGGTACATTCCCCAGTGAAGTCTTCACTGCACAGTGGCTAAATGTAGGAGATAGAGCCTGGTTAAAAGCAGGTTATGAGGGGCTTGAATGCACTCTTATCCTGGGTTCCTTCTTCTTGCTCTGTTCCCATGCTGCCCTCAGTTGAGTACTTTTTCTCCCACCATGACTCCCTGGCATTCTGCTTCTGCCTTGGAACCAGGTGACCACAGACTGAATCTGGGAACCAAACTAAATCTTTCTTCCTTGAGACTGTAGGTGGCAGAAATGTTTGGCAGGAAGGTTTTTTCTCCAATAAAAGACTAAGTCAGACAGAGTTTGGTACCCCGGAAGTGAGATCATCACTGCAGTTGTACCCAATCATGCGACCTTTGAAACTGATTGTGGGGCCATTGGAGAAGGTCTGTGGAGAGTTGTAGCATGGAATGCCTGCTGAGGAAAGCTATAGGCAGTGAGCACAGAGCTCTGAAAGAGATGCCACATGGGTTGCAACTAGCAGTTGCATGGACAGAGTGCCACCCAAGCCATTGTCACAACTCACATCTTGCCATAATTTGGCCAGGTATTGGATGCTGAATTAGAGGATATGAAGTTTTCCCATCTGGATATTGGCCTTGCTTTAGTCTAACCCCTTTTTAGACCCTTATGCCTCCATTTAAGAATGGGAATGTTTATCCTGTGCCATATGCACATTGGAAGTACTCAGCTGTTTTCATTTTTTGCAAGGGCTCACAGCTAGGAGTTTGCCTTGAGTGTCAGAGGAGAGATTGCATAAAAATTTTCAGCTAAGATATAACCATGAAGACTTTAGTGATTCTTGAAGATGGACTAAATATATTTTACATAATAAGATAGGTATGAGTCTTTTGAGGGCTATAAGCAGAATGTTATGTTTAGATCTAAAATATTTCTCATGTGTGTTAAAGGTGATTTGCTCACAGGTGTATGATTCATCCATTGATTGATAGAGTGGTTAAATTTGCTCTTAGAGGGTAAAACCAGGTTAGAAGTGGGTCACTGGGGTATGATCTGGAAAGATACATTCTTGTCCTTGGCTCTTCCTTTTTCTCTTAGCTTCACTGATGTTATGGATTGGCCATCTTTTCCTTTGCTGAGCGCCCATGTCATCCTGTTTCTGCCTTTCAACCTACCAACCATGGATGGATCCTGAACTAAAATATACTTGTTATGGGTGTTAGGTATTTGTCAGAAAAATGCCCAAGACAGTTTATACATACAATATATGATATTTCATTCTGTTTTCCTGGTTTCATTTATACTAGCTTTTGCTCTGGGTTTTGAGACGGAATAGGAGCTCATACCTCAAGGAGAAGTCAACATTTGCATCATAATTTCTTCAGATTCCCACAATCAGGAAGGTTTCTTCCTTTGGTTTAGTTTGTTCTCTCACATTCATAGTAGAGATTAATTTCCTCAAAGTTCTCGCCTCCCTGGACATGTATTCATATCCAAGAGTAGGGTTCTGAAAGACTATATGGAGCCCTCACTGAGAGGGTCTGCCTTTTGTTTACTGGGCTTCCCTGCAGGTGGTCAGGATACTGTTTCTCCAAAGGCCTTCGCATTTCTCCAGAGTAAAACCCTCCGCTAGCCTACGTGGTGACAGAGCCTGGCTGCAACATTCTACAAAAAAAAGAGGAGAAAGAGTTTGGGTTCCTGGTTCAGGATACAACCTCCTACGTTTCCATGATGCTTAATCCTGCATTGCTCCCTTTGCTTCTAAAATCTGATGCTATCCATTTTAGTATCTATTCAAAATAGATTTCACGCCAGAGACTGCGCAGCCAACTCCGCCATCCTCCTCGATCCCGCCTGCACCCGTCCAGCCCCAGACAATTCCCGAGACAGCGCAACTCACGGCCTGAGACAGCAGCTGACTCCAGAGGCCTCCTGGATCCCGCCCCAAGCTCTCCCAGCAAGTGGGAATTTGCACGACTCACCAGGTTTCCCAGATCAGTGAGAGTGTGGTGAGTTTGAGGGAGAGCCATTGGCTTCTTCCCACACGCGCTACCCAGTTCCCTGCCCCGAAGCACGCCAAGACAGTGAGTGGCCTGAAACCTCAGGACCCACTAACCAGCACCTCCCCGGATCCCCTGCCCTAAAGCGCGCTGAATGAGTGGGAATTTCCCCGACTCTCCAGGCAGCAAAGTTCAGTGACTGTAGAACTCCAGGCCTGGCGTGCCTGAGAGACATTTACCAGGAATTCCCTGCCCCCCCACCCACCATGGCCCTGTGAGAGCTCCAGTCACACCTTGCCAGAGAAACATTTCCAAGTTATTACCGGTCCCATGCCACAGCCCAAGACCCAGTGCAGGTCGGCCTGCAGTGAGAACTCCAAGCCTGCAACACTGGAGGGACATTTCTCAGCAATCCTCTGTCCTACGCCACGGACCGAAACCCAGCACAGCCTGGACTGTGAGTGAGGACTCCAGGCCCACTGCACCAGAGGGACCTTTCCCAGCCTTCTCGGGTTATGGCCTGTAGACCCGGACCCAGCACAGGCTGGCCAACCCAGTACAGCCTACTCAGTGAATAAGATCATCCACTATCCTTTTGTGAGCCCAGAAGACCCACCAAAGCCCAGGCCTGCCCACCTGAGGAAAGACCTGCCTGACACAGGAGGGGTGACCCCGGGAACCAACAGAGGGGAACCAAAGGAGCTGTAGCAAAAAAGGAACCGAACACAACAGCTAGATCCAGGATACGCATATCTGGAAAATCTCAAACTTAATAGACTGGCACCCAAATCTCATAACAAGCTAAGGTTATAGCTGCACCTAAGCTCTACACCAAAGGTCAAAGGTCAGTGCAATACAAAATGACAAAGAGAAGGGGAAAAATGCAATCCCAGACCTCGAGTCCATCAAGAAGGGCAGAGGACACTAGCTCAGCTGCAATGAATGAACTAACAGATACAGCAGCAAAGGAACAACAGCAGAAAGCTATAGAGGAAATAAAACGAGAAGTAATTCCCCAAATTAAAAAAGAAATATCTGAATACATAGTATATGAAATAAAGAATGAATTCCAGAAACATTGGGTGGAAAAACTATGCTCACTCAGAACAAGTACAGAGAGCACTATTCCAGCTGATACATATAAATTAACAGCATCTGAAGCAAAGAAACAATAGCAGATCATGAGGAACTCAAAGCAGAAATAAGTTCTAAAATCAAAAAAGAACTTTTTGAAGTCATAGGATCTGAAATACCAAAACAAGTTCAGAAATATACAGAGGAAATCCAACTTGGAAGAAACACAGCAAAAAAAGAATTAATAACTACCTCTAAAGAAGACATGGATAAAAAAATTGAGGAGATCAGAAATATGATGGATTCCTTGAATGAGCAATACAGAAAAGAAATAGAATACATGAAACACAGTCAAAGAGATATAGAAGAACTAAAAATAGCAATCACGAGTCTACAAAACCGTCTGAGTGAAAGTGAAGACAGAGTTTCAGATCTTGAAGATGCTGGAGCAGCTAGTGAAAAGGTGAGAAAGGATCTCTTAAAAACAATGAGAATGCAGGAAAAAATAATCCATCACCTACAGGATGACGCCAGGATGCACAATGTGAGAATAATTGGTATCAACAAGAATGAAGGAGTCAATACAAATGACATAAAAAGAATTTGGAGAAAAATAATCGCAGAAAATCTCCCAAATATGAGGAAACAATCCAATATTCAGGTCACCGAAGCATACAGAACACCAAATAACTTCAACCCAAGTAGAAACACACCGAGACATATGACAGTTAAGATCCCAGAAATACAACACAAAAATAATATACTGAAAGCTTCTAGAGAGAAGAAGGAGCTCACATTCAAAGGAAAATCCATGAGAATTACAGCCGACTTCTCTACATAAACAATGAAGGCAAGGAGAGTGTGGAGCAGAGTTCTTCAAGTCCTACACGAAAACAAATTCCAGCCCAGACTATTATACCCTGAAAAACTCTCTTTCAAGTTTGATGGAGAAGTGAATTACTTCCACAACAAAGAACAACTAAAGAATTTCATGATGACAAAGCCATCCCTTCACAGGCTGCTGAAAGATGTTCTAGAGAGAGACCACAATGACCAGAACTCCATGAATGAGAATGGAAGGAACCCACTAAACAGGACAGTCAATTAAACACAGGTTACAAAGGAGTAAACAATACCAGGTAAATATCATAACAAACATAAGTCAACACATTTCAATTATAACCATCAATGTAAACTGACTCAATTCTCCAATTAAGAGAAATAGACTGGCACAGTGGATTAGGAAACAAAATCCAACAATATGCTATATACAAGAAACACACTGAACTCAAAAGGACATTCATAGGCTCAAAGTCAAATGATGGAAAACAATACTACATGCCCCAGCACCTCAGAAATAAGCAGGAGTAGCAATTCTGTTCTCAGACAGTCTCAACTTCAAACCAAGAATGATCAAACAACACAAAGAAGGCCACTATACATGGGCCAGGGGAAAAATTCAAGAGCAAGAAGTAACACTCATAAATATTACTGCACCAAACACAGGAGCACCCAACTATGTAAGACAACTCTTAAGGGATATGAAAAACTTAATGTCTAAGAACACAATCTTAACAGATGATCTTAACACCCCCTTATCTCAAAAAGATAGGTCAACCAGACAAAAAATTAGCAAGGAAGTAGCAGAACTGAACCAGCCCTTAGAACAAAGGGACCTGGTGGACATATACAGAGTGTTCCACCCAACCACAGCTGAATACACATTTTTTTCCAGCTGCGCACGGGTCATTTTCCAAAATAGACCACATACTAGTCCAGAGGTCATGCCTAAGTATATGCAAGAAAATAGAAATTATCCCATGCATACTATCTGACCACAATGCAATGAAATTGGAAATAAATGACAAAAGAAACCATAAAAACCTGCTAAATTCATGGAAACTAAATAACACCCGACTCACCAATCAATGGGTTGCAGAAGAAATTCAACAATATCTACAATTCAATGAAAATTCAAGTACAACTTACCGGAATTTATGGGTTGCGATGAAAGCAGTTCTTACAGGGAAAATAGTAGCTATGAACTCACACATTAGGAAAACAGAAAGGGAACAAATTAGCACCTTAATGTTGCACCGCTGACAACTAGAAAAAGAAGAGCAAACAAAACCCAGAGCGCAAAGACGGGAAGAAATCATAAAGATTAGAGCAGAAATTAACTCAATTCTGATGAAAAAAACAGTTCAAAGAATCCACAAATAAAAAAGTTGGTTCTTTGAAAAACTAAATAAAGTTGATAAGCCTCTTGCCAACCTCATCAAAAAGAGGCAAAAGAAAATTCAAGTACAAGCGATAAGGAATGAAAAGGGTGAAATCACCACAGACCCAGTGGAAATTCAGAAGATTATCAATAGTTACCTCGAGAATCTTTACACTCACAGAATAGAAGACACAGAAGAAATGGATAGATTCCTCAAAAGGCACAAATTACCAAAACTGAATCCAGAATATATTACAACTCTCAATAAGCCGATAACAGCCAACGAAATTCGAAACGTAATAAAAAGCCTACCGACAAAGAAAAGTTCAGGGCCTGATGGATTCACAGCTGAATTCTACAAGAAATTTATAGAAGATATAATCCCAACACTCCACAAACTCTTCCACAAAGTTGAAAAGGAAAAAGTCCTCCCAAAATCATTTCTGGAGGCAAGTATAATACTCATTCCAAAACCAGGGAAAGACAAAACCAAAAAGGAGAACTACAGGCCAATCTCCCTCATGAACATACATGCAAAAATACTCAACAAAATCCTGGCAAATAGAATACAGCACATCATCAAGAAGATCATACACCATGACCAGGTAGGATTCTTCCCAGGGATGCAAGGATGGTTCAATATTCGAAATCTATAAATGTAATACAATATATTAATAGACTGAAATCCAAAAGCCACATGATCATCTCAATTGATGCAGAGAAAGCCTTTCACAAAGTCCAACACTCATTCATGTTCAAGGTCCTACAGAAAACTGGAATAGATGGACTCTATCTTAACTTGATAAAAGCCATCTATGACAACCCAAAAGCTCATATAATTCTAAATGGGGAAAAACTGAAATCTTTTACTCTTAAATCAGATACAAGACAAGGATGTCCTCTATCACCCCTCCTATTCAACATAGTATTGGAATCCTTAGCAACAGCCATTGGAGGGAGAAATAAAGGGAATAAGAATAGGAAAAGAAGAAGTTAAATTATCACTATTTGCTGACGACATGATACTTTACTTGGAAGACCCCAAAAATTCCACCAAGAAACTACTAGAACTGATAGGGAAATTCAGTAGCATAGCAGGATACAAAATCAATACGCAAAAGTCAATAGCATTCCTCTACACAGATAACAAGCACACTGAAAGGGAAACAATGGAAACAATACCTTTCACAATAGCATCGCAGTAAATGAAATACCTTGGGCTTCACTTAACCAAGGAAGTCAAAGATCTTTTCACAGAAAATTACAACACCCTAAGAAAAGAGATTATA
>PVKA01018650.1:11799-21929 GCA_004027165.1 Ctenomys sociabilis
AAAATGGAAAGATATTCCATGCTCCTGGATAGGAAGAACCAACATCGTGAAGATGGCCATACTCCCAAAATTGCTGTACAGATTTAATGCAATCCCTATCAAACTGCCACCAACATACCTCCCAGATATAGAGAAATCAATCCTAAAATTTATTTGGAACCACAAACGACCTAGAATAGCAAAGGCAATCTTGGCTAATAAAGACAAGGCAGGAGGCATCACAATTCCTGATTTGAAATTGTACTACAAAGCCACTTTGATAAAAATCAACATGGTATTGGCAACAAAATAGACCTGAGGATCAGTGGAATAGATTAGAAGATGCAGAGGCATCTACAAAAACACTCAGCCATCTTATCTTCGGTAAAGGGGCTACACAAGCTCACTGAAAGAAAGATAGTCTCTTTAACAAATTGTGCTGTAAAACATGGCTTTCTACATACTGAAAACTAAAACTTGACCCGGCTCTATCACCATGCACTAAGTTAAAGTCAAAATGGATTAAAGATCTAAACATTAAAACAGAAACACTCAATCTCCTGGAAGAGAAAGTAAGAAGAACTCTTGAAGACATAGGGGTAGGTAAAGAGTTCATGAACAAACGTATATTCTCATGGGAAGCACTTGAAAGAATCACCAACTGGGATCAACTCTTCTTAAGGAGCTTCTGCATGTCAAAAGAAATTGTCAACAGGGTGAAAAGACAACCCACAAATTTTGAAAAAATCCTAACTAATAAGCAATCAGACAGAAGACTACTGTCTAGAATATATAAAAAACTAAGATATAACAGGGCCCTCAAATTTAAAGACCCAATTCAGAAATGAGCATCTGAGATGAATACACACTTCTCAGAGGATGAAATTAAAGAAGTGAATAAATATATGAAAAAATGCTCCACATCGCTAGCCATTCGTGAAATGCAAATAAAAACAACCTTGAGATACCATCTCACTCCAGAAAGAATGGCTATCATAAGGAAATCAACCAGCAACAAATGTTGGAGAAGTTGTGAGGAAAAGGGAACACTTCTCCACTGCTGGTGAGCATGTAGACTGGTACAACCATTGTGGAGGTCAGTGTGGAGACTCCTCAAAAGAATAGGACTAGAAATCCCATTCAAGCCGGCTATCCCCCTACTGGGAATTTTCCCAAAGGATTTGGATACATTGTATCATAGAGATATATGTGTGCCTATGTTAATAGCAGCACAATGTGTGATAGTAAAATCTTGGAAACAACCAAGATTTCCATCACATGAGGAATGGTTGACAAAGATGTGGTATTTCTATATAATGGAGTATTACTCAGCTATTAAGAATGACAAGTTTGAAACATTTATACTGAAGTGGATGCCACTTGGACATATACTCATAAGTGAAATAAACCAGACACACATGTGTAAATATCGTATAGTCTCCCTAGTATAACAAGTGAAAAGCAGAAATACAAAAGGAAATGTACAACAACTAAAATCAATTGAGTCAGATAAGGCAAAGTGAATGGCATATGCTGCAGCATACTAATCAGCTTTTCTTCTGGATGGTTAACAACCTAGGATCACAAGTCAGAGTTGGAGAAATAGAAGAGCCACAAGGCCCGCCAACATTTTGGCCCTAGCTTTCAAGGTCAGCGAAGACTCAGGACATAGGAGAACCTGTACTGCAACATCATGAAACTCAGGTGAGCTCCAAATTTTCTGAACAAGGAGATTTTGGAGCCACAGAGGAAAGAGATTGAAGTTCTATAGTGTGCCTGGGGAGAGTCACATGAAGAGAAAACTTTGTCTCAAGCTCTCACAGAGAGCAAACTGGTCAAGCATTGGCCGTGACTCATCCACATGGTTGACACAGACAAAGGAACTACAGAATAATATACAGGACTACAAGATAAACCCTGAGATGACTTCACTGACCACATAGGAAATATGAAGTTCGTGTGTGGATATATAAGTGTTGATCTATCTAGGTCTTAACCATTCAGCAGAAAAGTATAAAAATGAAGTATACATCGTGGGGCCATAATATTAAGCTGAGCTGTAAATGGCTATGGTTGACAATTTCTTTGAATAACTCACTATCATTGTAGAATGCTGGACTGTGTTGGATTGTGGTGTTGAGTTCAAGCACCTAAGTTAGGTGAATGACAATGGAGTGCCCACCTTTGACAGGTGTATACAAAGGAAGGGGAGTAGAAAGAAAAAATCATAATGTGTGTGTATAGACAGTACAGTTGGGATAGATAACGCTGTGCTTCTACATAATTCTATGAGAGGCAAGATCTGCACTAATGGTTGGACAGGATATTATGTCAGCTTCTAGTACTAGGGTCATCCACTGGGAAAATAACTATTGAATTTTTGATATAATTCAGGTATAAAATATAAGATAAATAAACAGCTACACTCTTAATTTACTGATAGGAGACATCTGCTATAATAATGTCTGTAAGTATAATATCATGTATGCACCAAAACAGTATGAAAACAGTTTGCAATGTATTAATTTATCGACTCTGTATTGTTTAAGTGTCTTGAAACTGTCTGACTGACATTTGTAGTTCAACTAAAAAAAAATAGATTTCTCACATCTGCCCAGAGATAACCATTCCATTATAGAGTTTCTGCCAGCCCCACAACTCTTTTCTCTGACATATCACAGCCTGGTGCCTACTGGTATGAACTTCTCAGGGGTTTCTGCAGGCATGTTGGCTGTTCCTCCCCAGCACTACCTTATGCAGGACTGTCAGGTGGCAGCAACTTTATTGTTATATCAGTTTCCACTTCATCTGTTCTCCACCTCCAGATGTTTTTAAATCTTAAATTTTTGATGATACTTTATTATATTGTTGTCACATATTAAGGGCAAAAAATTTTGTCAAGGGTCATAAGCAACCCCTTGTTAATCTTTTAACCCAGCATGGGCACTGGTTCTAAAAGCCTAGGGCCCTTTGGTTGCACAAACCTGTAGTAGAAATGGCTAAGTGGTTGTTGGTGGTAAATGTTCCTACAGTCCACCCTGACCTATCTAAACTACATGCTCCATTGTTGGGGCTCAGGAATTTGCATGTTTAGCAAGTGATCCTGGGAGGATCAGATACAAATGACCTAGAGTCTGCCCCCTATTGATGACTGCTACTCAGAAGTTACTCTCCTTTGAGTAACCAAGAGCTGAGTGTATATACCCTGCCACTCCAAGGCCAGTGACTTCTCACGGACACATGTATAACTCACCTTCCTGGTTAGTCCTTGTAAGTCTCTGAACAGCTCAAAATTATGTACTAGCAGTATACTTGATGTTGGGCTAACATGGAGATTTGTGTGCATTATGAATTATAAAGCATGGCTTAGGGTTCCATGGATTCCACATGACAATCAATATGTCTAGTCAGCACTGGACTTGGACCCACACTGGGAAAATATTACAGTAAGATAACAGATACACTCCGTCTTAGATTGCACCCTTTGTGTTGGTGGGACATGAACTGATGATGCTTAGAAAATAGGATGATACTAAATAGCTGGGAGTGGGGGCACTCTGACTGACAGAGAACTCCTTCAGGATCATGACACTGGACTATCATTTCCAGAGAAGAGATCTCCAGTAGTCCACAGGAGATGTATGCTGCGGTGCAGTATAAACATTTCTTCACAATAGCATGTGCTATCTTGGACTTTCAGAGACTTGGAGACATAGGAAAGAAGGATTAAAAGGGTGATTATCAAGTTGGATTAAAAAACAAGATCCAAGTATCTGCTGCCTACAGTAGACACATTTTAGTAGCAAAGACTGAAAGTGAGAAGATGAAAAACAATGTTTCATGCCAAGAGAACCTCTAAGCAAGCAGAAGTAACTCTAGATTCATATCTCACAAAGGTAGATATCATGACAAAAATTACCCTGGTGAGCAAAAGAAAGTCATTAAATATTGGCAAAGGGAACAATTCATTAGGAAGATATAACAATTATAAACATATATATAGATAGATGATAAATAGATAGATGATAGATGATAGATAGATAGATAGATAGATAGATAGATAGATAGATAGATAGATAGATAGATGCATGAAATACGTACCCAATTACATAAAACAAATACTACACTCCATGAAAGCACATGTAGTTTCCAATAAAATACAGTATTGAGTGACTTTATTATTCCACTCTCACAAATACATAGGTCATGCAGACAAAAGATTAACAAACATCAGAGATAAACTATAACATACATGAAGGGGCTGGGGAGATGGTTCAGTAGAATGAATGCTTCCCTGACAAGCACAAGGGCCTGAGTTCAATTCCCAGTTCCACAAAAAAAAAAAAAAAAAAGATGAAATGGATTTAACAAATATCTATAGAATATTCCTTCCAACAACTACAGAATGCACCATCTTCTCAGCAGATCATGGGACTTTCTCCAAAATAAAACATATATCAAAGTAAAAGGGAAGCCTCAACAAATAAAAACCTGAAATAGTTTCATTATTATCAGATAATATCAGAATGTAAGCAGAAATAAACAGCAAGAGAAGCCAAAGAATCTATACACATATTTGCAGATTGAACATTTCACCTTTGAACAATCACTGGATCACTGAAGAAATAAGGAGGCTAATAAAAACTTTATAGGGTTAAGTGGAAACACAACATAACAGAATCTTTGAGATACAACAAAGTCAGTTTTAAGAGGAAAGTTTATGACTGAATGCCTAGACCAGAAAATTGGACAGTTCTCTAATTAATAACTTAATGGTGCATCTAAGCATCTTAGAAATACAAAACAAATAAAAGCCAAACAATATAAGAAAAAGAAATAATAAAGATTAGAGTTGAAATGAATGAGATACAGATAAAAGAACAATCCACAAAATCAATAAAACAGAGTTGATTCTAGGAAAAGACAAACAAGATTGAAAAACAAAAAAGTTTATTCACTTTTAAGAAAATGAATAAACTTATAGATAAATAAACTCAATAGGTTTGATAACCTGAACCAAGGGCCAGGGATGAAGCTCAGCAACACAGCACCTGTCTGGCAAGTGCAAGGTCCTGAGGTTTTTTTTTTCAATTCCTATTAGAAAAAAAACTGAACCAAGAGAATATTAAAAACATAAATACAGAGACTTCCAGGAACATGGTGGAGTGGTGAGCAGCAAGAAAAGAGCTTCTCTGGGATTTAGTAGCCAGCCACTGGGATATAGCAACATAAAGAAGAAAAGGAAAAAAGTGAGTTCACAGGATCCAAAAAGGATCTGAGGCAAGAACTGAAGACCACAGGGAGAGGGAGGAGAGAGACTTTGATGAAGAAGGAGGAAACATGTGGCAATTTCTCTCTGAGTCCAAACTCACTGCGTGGACAGGGCAGCCTGAACTTACCCATTCCATGACTACAGGTGGCCTTGGGGCCTCCACCGAAAAGCACACCAGTGGGATGGAACAGTGGACACTGCAGACTGAAGTGGCTGGTGAATTAAGTTCAGGTTCAGATACAGTCCACCAAGAGGGCTTTGGCTGGTAGCTATTTGGGAGAGGGGCCAATTGTGCTCAGAACTCAGAAGTGCTGTGGGTTGTCCACATTTAGCAACTTCCAGGGTTGGGGTGAGGCTTCTGAGTTGAAGTTAGCAGGAGGCCAGGGAGCTGAGTTCAAGCAGGCAAAAGGTACACAGTGTGTTACAAGCTCAACAAACTGATTTCAAGCCTCACAGCCAGGATTCTGTCTGAACTTCAGCGGAAATGAAGGAGCAGACTTGCTGGGATTATCTACTATTCCACCAAAAGATGCAGAAGCCTTCCTGGGCTTGATCCAGGGGGATCTGGACACTGTCTGCACAACTCATCTGCCAGTGACAGCAGAGACACACTGTGAAAGGGACATTTTTTCCCACGTTCTTCTCTTTTTTCTTTCATTTATTTCTGGTTTTGATTTGTGTTTTTGTTTAGTCTTAATTGTTTTCTCTTGTTTTTATATGAGCACGAACCTGGTTTCTAAGGGGTTTTGTTACTTTTCTGTTCTACTCTTGTTTTTACTTCTTCCTTCTCTCTTTCCCTCCTCTCTTGTTCACCAGTTTTCCCAGAGTTCGTGTAATATTCTTTTATCCTCCAGCCCTACTTCTATCTTTATTTTCTTCTATTTGTTTTTTCTCCATGACCCCTTTTTAAATTTGTTCTGAGGGGAAAGTTACCATGTCAAAGACTTATATACTTATATGGTGTTCTAGTTTCTTTTAGATTTTGTTGTATAACCACAAGTCTATTTTATATGGTTTGGGTGGCAAACTGATAGTTACCATGGTTTGTCGTGTTCTAGGCTGTGTTTGGTGCTATTATTATTGCTGATTATATTACTTTAGACAATGTGATATGATTGTTCTGACCAGCTATCCTCCCTCAGACTAAGATTGTCTAAGGGTCATAAACAATATGATCAGCCAGTGACAAAGAGGTAGGGACTGATTCTGATCCCCAATAAATTGAAGAAGTAGGAGCTTACAGTAGACTTAAAACACAAAAGTCATTTCTTAAGTGCTCTAAATACTGGCAATGAAACTAATGATCATAATCAATCTACAAGTAGCAATCCAGAAATTACATTGAAAATAAATGAAGAGAAAATGAAAAGATTCTTAATCAAGATGCAACCCAGACTTCCAGATCACCAGAACCAAGGGGACAATCAGGTGGAGCAATTTGAAAGCCACCCATCTAGAGTCTCTGAAGTAGAAAGCACAGAAGTAATACCAGATGAAGAAGGTGTGGGGGAAAAATCAAATCAGAAATAATTTCTGATAAAACTAGCAATGGTGACCAAAATTGATATAATGCTTAGTGACTCTAGATCAGATACAGGTTTTAAAAGATACAAGAATTTAGTAAAAGGATGGAAACCATGAACATCCAACACAGGAAAGAAATGGAATCCATGAGATATATTTAAACAGACAATCAGATTAACAATTCCATTGAAAGTACGTACAGCAGAATGAGCCAATGCAGTGACACAGCATCAGATATAAAAGACAGGATGATCGGGCAAATAAAAAATTTCTTAGAATAGCAAGGGACCATAAAAAAAATCAACCCAACTTCTGCTCAGTGATGCAAAGAGCATAACATAAGACCGATTCAAGGAAAAAAACAAGAGATAGAGCAAAACACATTTAAAAAAAAAAAAAAAAAACTATCCAGAGAATATGGCAGAAAATCTTCCAAGTATGAAAAAGCAGTTTAACACAGAGATAAGTGAGGTATATAAAATTGCAATTAGCCATGATCCAAGGAATTCTATAACAAGTGATAGAACAGTCAAGATTCTAGAAATTCTACATAGGAACAGCATTGAAAGGTGGTTAAAGAAAAGAAACAAATGACCTATAAAGGAAAGACCATCAGCAGACTTCTCAACACAACCCTCAAGTCACGGAGAGCTTGGAGCAAAGTATTTCAAATTCTAAAATAAAACAACTTCCAACCTAGATTGAAGTACCCCACAGAACCATCTTTCAAAATTGATGGAGAAATAAAATATTTTGATGTCTAAAAACACCTGAGGAAATTCTTGACCAAAACCCAGCACTCAAAAATGTTCTGAGGGGCTTTCCAGAAACAGGTAACCAAGAATACAACTCCATGAAATCCAACAAAATGAATACACCAAACAAAGCAAGCCATTAAGCATGGGGAAGGAGGAAAACAGGCATGGGAAATAACACCACAAGAATATTAGCACATACCAGTTATAACCATTAATGTTAGTGGTCTCAACTTGCCAATCAAAAGAAACAAACTAGAAGAATGGATTAGAAGCACTGTCCAATAATACGCTTCATATAAGAAACACACTTAGTTCAAAAAGAAATTCATGGAAGAAGTAAAATTTTCATTATTCACAGATGACATGATTTTATACATAGAAGATCCAAAAACCTCCACCAAGATAATTGTAGATTTAATAACTATATTCAGTAACATGGTAGGATGCAAGATCAACACTCAACAATCAGTAACATTTAGATACACAAGCAATGAACCCACCAAGAGAGAAATTAGGGAAACCATGCCTTTCAAAATAACATCAAAAGGAGACCGCCCAGGCTGCCAGATCCTGAAGCAACCCAGAGCACAGGCCCAGTGTGGAACCCTTCAGCAGAATTCCTTGCAAAGAAGCTAGAGGCAAGACCCACCCAGCTGATTCAGGAGCGGAACAGCTTGCCAGTGTGACACAAAGGGTTCACATGCAAGGCTGCAGCAGGAAAAAGTGGAGCACAGCAGCCAGACCCAAGGCACGCCCACCTGGAGGAGTCTGAACTTCGTAGATCCTGACCTGGTGCTAAGGTAATAACTCTATCTAAGCTCTACACCAAAGGTCAAAAATCAGTAGTACACAAAACGACAAATAGAGGGAACAAAAAGCAGTCTAAGGCCCCGTGTCCACCCAGTACAAACTCAGATGACACTAGCACAGAGGAAATTGGAAATCACCCACCTGAAATCTCTGAAATAATAGCGTTGGAAGTAAAGAAATAACTGCAGAAAGGTATAGAAGAGATCAGATCAGAAATAATTTCTGAAGTAAAAAATGTAGCAGTGATAATTATAATCAAAGAAGTACTAAGTGCTTCTAAAGAATACACTGATAAAAAATAGAGCAGAATATAAAAATGATGGATCCCCTGAATAAGCAATATAGGAAAGAAATAGAATGTATGAAACAGATCCAAAGTGATATGTAGGAAATTAAAACTTCAATCACAAGCTGGCAAAACTGTTTGAGTGCAAGTGAAAATAGACTTTCTGACCTTGAAGACACCATTGCAGCTAGTGAAAAAGTAAGCAAAGATTTCTTAAAAATAACTAGGATGCAAGAAAAAATAATTCAACACCTGAATGATGACGCAAAGATGAATAATGTGAGACTAATAGGCATTAATGAGAAGGAAGGAGTCAATACAAATGATATAAAAAGAATAAGGATGGAAGTAATAGCAGAAAACTTCCTAAATATGGGGCAACAATCTGACATTCAGCAAACTGAAGCATATACAGCTCCAAATAACATCAACCCAATTAAAACCACTCCCAAATATACAATAATCAAGATCCCAGAAATTCAGCACAGGAACAGTATACTAAAAGCCGCTAAAGAAAAGAAACAGATCACATATAAAGGAAAACCCATCAGGATAATGGCAGACCTCTCTTCACAAACCATCAAGTCAAGAAGAGCATGGAACAAAGTACTTTAAGTCTTGCAAGAAAACAAATTCCAGCCCAGACTACTATATCCTGCAAAACTCTCTTTCAAGTTTGATGGAGAAGTGAAATACTTCCATGACAAAGAACTAAAGAATTTCATGAGGACAGAGCCAAGCCTACACAGACTACTAAACGATGTTCTAGAGAGGGAGCAAAATGATCACAACCCCATGAACGAGAATGGAAAGAACCCATCAAATAGCACAAACAAACACAGGAGAATAAGAGGTATACAATAGTAGTCTTTCAGTTATTCTTTTGTGTACAGCAGCAAAATCTTTCCATCAGCACACTCCACAAATGGACTTCTCTTGCACCCCATGGTCAAGATTCCATATGAGTCTAGGGTGAATTTCAAGGAAATAGCTGTAGCTCAATCCCACAAGTGACACCTGGCCACCAGTAAGGGTCATGGTCATTATCCATGTCCAGAACACACTAGAACTTTGTGCGATATCCTCTCCCCAAACTGTCAGAAGTGATGGTCATTTATTTGTCATTCCACCATTTATCTTATGTTTTATTCTTAGTATTTCCTTACTATCATGAAAACTTTTTTCTTAATTCAAATGTTTTGAAACATTTAATTTTTAATTAATTAGTATTTAATTTTCTGACTAATGCTTAATTTTATTTTTTTTAAGATTTATACTATATGTTTGAATTATAATTTATCTAAAGACATCGTATGATATCTTCTCCTAGTATTAGAAACTTTAAAAAGTGTATTTCCATTTTCTGTTGACTTTATATTACTTCTTCCCTGTCTTTTATACACATATACACACACAAATATATGAAAAAAATACATCTACAATGCGACATAGATTGGTACTGTTTCATAGAAATCTTCAATGACCTTTTACATAAGAGTTC
>PVKA01018650.1:22029-43558 GCA_004027165.1 Ctenomys sociabilis
TTTTTTTTTTTTTCTACTGTGGAATAAGGTGCTATTTAATTTTACTCTTCTGTAACTAATATTTTTTATGTATATGCTTTATTCATTTTTTTTCTTTATAGTAAGTTTTGGACAATTTCATTTTTGTGTATCTTGGTATGATTTTATTTAAATTTCTTGTGCAAAACGTCCATTTTTCTTGGAAATGTGGTATTATAAGTTGAGCAAATTCAGAAATTTTAAATTTTTAAATATTTATTGCCTACTCCTTTCTACTTTGAGAGTTCTAAGTATATGAATATAAAAAAAAAAGAAAGGAGCAGTCAATGCTTACAATTTTTGTTTTTACTTTGATCTTTTTCCTCTCTTGAATTTCTTATAACTTCTTAGTTATTGTTTTTTTTAAAAAAAACAAAACTTATAAGTTTATATCTATTAATCTGAAAACTAATTTGCACATAGCATCATGTAATACAGCAACTATTGTTGGATTCCTACTACTTTGATTAGTGAACTCTTGTATCATGTATAATGCTGTTTTCTTCTATCACTATTTTGTATTCTTTAAAAATAATAATAAAAAGTATAAAAGTATTAAAAAATAACAAAAATTGAAATAATTAGGAATCAATCTCAAAAAGGAAGGAAAATATTTACACAGAAAAAAATCATAATGCTTTGAAAAAAGAGAAGAGGATTTCAGAAAATGGAAAGATATTCTTTGCTCATGAACAGAAAGAACCAACATTGTGAAAATGGCCATAATCCTAAAATGGTAAAACAGATTCAATACAATCCTTATTAAAATACCATTTCCATACTGACCTAGAGAAAACATTTCTAAAATTAATCTGGAACCCAAAGAGACCTTCAATATAAAGAGCAATTCTGGGTAATAAAGGAAAGGCAGGAGGCAACACAATCCCTGAGTTGAAATTATACCACAAAGTTACTGTGGTAAAATCAGGATGGTACTGGCAAAATAAACAGATCTGAGGATCAGTGGAAAAGATAATAAGATGCAGACACAACTATAAACACACTCAGCCACCTTATCTTTGACAAAGGGGCTGAATATGTTCACTGGAAAAAAATAGCTTCTTTAATAAATGATGCTGGAAAAACTGGTATTCCACATGCTAAAGACTAAAATTAGACCCATGTTTATTCTTGTGCAATAAAATAAAGTAAAAATGGATCAAATCTTTAAATATTAAAACAGAAATACTAAATCTACTGGAAGAAAATGTAGGTAGAAATCTTGAAGACACGGGTAGGTAGAGAGTTTGTGAACAAAAACAAAATTGCACAGGAAATACCTAAAAGAATCAACAACTGGGATATTATATTTTTTAAAAGTTTGTCAAAAGAAATCAGAAACAGAGTAAAATGAAAACCCATGAATTGGGGGAAAAAATTTAGGCAACTACCCCTCAGATAAAGGACTTCTGTCTAGATCATACAAAGAATTTTAAACATCAGGCCCCCAAAATTCAAAGACCCAATCCAGAAATGGGCATCCTAGATGAACATATACTTCTCAGATGAAGAAATATAAATGGCAAATAAATATATGAAAAAATATTCAATGTCATTGGTCATTCAAGAAATGCAAATTAAAACAACACTGAGATTCTGTCAGCATCCAAGAGAGAATGGCTGTCATCAATAAGTCAACAAATAACAAATGCTGGAGAGGCTGTGAGGAAAAAGGAATGCTTCTCCATTCATGGAGGGAGTATACATTTTTTCTCTAATATATGGAATTTTTAAAAAATGACTGGAAAGTAAAAGGGACACTGACCAGATAAGTAGGGGGAGAGGGGTGTTAAAGTAAGTTAATGGGGGTGGATGCGATCAAAATACATACTTTGAAACCACTACTGAGAGTTCAGTGTAGGGCCTGATTTAACATAAAATATTTACATGATTGTACAAAAGATTCATTATGTAGGCCAACAGGAGAGAAGCAGGTAAATAACATGTCAATCATAAGTCAGTACATCTCAATTCTAACCATCAATGTAAATGAACTAAATTCACCAGTTAAAAGAAATAGACCTTAATCATATGATCTGTGTTGGGTAAGAATTTCAGTAGGTGCTAAAGGTATAACTGCACCAAAGTTCTACACCAAAGGTCAGAGACAGAGCTGTACAAAATGACAAAGAGAAAGAGCAAAATGCAATCTCAGGCCTCACTGCCCAAAAGATGCAGACATGATATCCTGGCCACAAACACTATCAGAACAAATCTTTTTAAGACAAAAAATCTTTTTTTTTTTTTTCTTTGGCAGAACCAGGGATTGAACTCAGGCCCTTGCGCATGCCAGGGAAGCGCTTGTTCCACTGAGCCATTTCTCCAGCTAGAACAAAACTTTTTTACTCACTGAATTAAGAGAATGTGGCTGTGTAGCTATCCTAACTATTTTGTATATATAGATACAAAATGGTGATTCATTTGTATGCCCTTTTTTTCTTTAGTTTCATCAGAGAAGGGTATTCCATTGTCATTTAAATATTGTACTGTGTGAATCAGCAAAATATTCCGTGATAGTCCAATAGTCCATAATAGTAGTGGGTTATCCATAGGACTGGCAATGTCAAAAGTTGTTGACTGAGCCTTTTACAGCTCAGCATTTTAATATGGCTTTACTTTTTATACCTCATTTTTATCTTTTCCTGATGGATGGTTAACACCAAGATAAAGCAAGACCTATCTGACAAGGTCAGCCAAATCCTCTCAGAGTTTACCCTGAAACCCTGTACCACAGTTTGCAGATCCTTTGTTAGTGTCAGCCATGTTGATGAGTCACGGCCATTGCTTGACCAATTTGCTCTCTGTGGAAGCCTGAGAGAATGCTTTCTCTCCACGTGACTCTTCTTAGGCACACTATACATCATTGATCACATTCCTCTGTGGCTCCATAATCTCCTTGATTAGAAAATTTGAGACACAACTGAGTTACATGATGTTACAGTACAGGTTCTTCTATGTTCTGAGTCTTCAATTACCTTGAAAGGCTAGGACCAAAATGGTGGCTGTCCTTGCAGCCCTCCTTTTTCTCTGATTTTTGATCTGCAAACATATGTTGCTAACCCTCCTGAAGAGAAGCTTATTATTACCCTACATCATATGCAATTGGGTTTAACCTAACTATCTATCTGCATATCAAACATCTTAGGCATAACATGGAACAGGTATTTTCCATCAAATATTGATATGTTAAACTTTAAGTCCCTACAAAATATGAAGAAAAAATTTAAAAATATGAATAAACAGTTGCATATTTTACACATAAATTTAGGAATCTAACCATATACAGCATTGTAGCAGGACAGTCCTGTGACATTTTTTTCCTGTATCTTCTTTTCATTTATTATATTTTTTTAAATAAATGTTTACTGGAGAGACAGTATGGCAATAATTGGTATGTCATGACAAGCAGTACATATTTAGAAGATAAGAGTGATAGGTATTCCAAGCAACACCCTACTATTACACATTGCTATCTTCAGTGCAGTTGTTTAGTTCACAGGTATCAGCACATATAGTCAGTCAGGGTGAAAATCCTACCAATTAACTGCTAGTTTCAAAAACTTGCTGATGTTTCTCATGATCATTGCCTTACCCATTTTGTACGTATAAATGTATGGTTTTGCCCCTATCATGTTTCCTAGCTTTTCTCCTTGTCCTCTCTTCATTATATAATCCTCAAGTTCTTGCTTTCCTTTTAATTGTGTTATACCCTTCTATTTGTATTTCTTCTTTTGAGTTCTTATACTAGGAAGATTATACATTATTTACACATGTGGGTCTGGCTTATTTCTGGCATCCACTTAAATATAAATGCTTCAAGTTTATCACTCTTTATAGCTGAGTAATTCTCCATTGTATAAAAATACCACATCTTTTTCAGCCTTTCCTCATGTGATGGGCATCTTGGTTGTTTCCAAGATTTGGCTATCACAAATTGTGCTGCTGTAACATAAGTACACAAATATCACTATGATATGATGTTTTCAGATTCTCCGGAAAAATTCCCAGTAGGGGCAAGCTGGCTTGAATGGGATTTCCAGTCCTAGTTTTGTAAGGGTCTCCACACTGATTTCCATAATGGTTGCACCAGTCTCCATTCCCACCAACAGTGGAGAAGTGTTCCTTTTTCCTCACAGCCTCTCCAACACTTGTTGTTAGTTGATTTGTTTATGATAGCCATTCTTTCTGTGTATTAGTTATTTTTCAAAGAACATAACATAGCAGTATATGTGAACCCATGTTTATAGCAGTACAATTTGTCATAGGTAAATCTAGGAAATAACACAAATGAAGAATGGATAAAAATGAGGTGGCATTTTTATACAATGCTATGTTGGATTGTATTGCCGAGTTCAGGCACCTAAATTGGTTTAAAGACAATCGAATGACATCTTTGACAGGTCCAGACCAAAAAAGGGGGGGTATAGAAAGGAAGAATCATGATGTGTGTGTATAAACAGTGCAGTTAGGATAAATAGGCCATGCTTCTGCATAATTCTATTAGAAGCAAGATTTGCACTAATAGTGGTTGAGCAAGATATTATGTTGGCTTCTAGTACTATGGACAAACACTAGGAAAATAACAAGGTATAAAGTATTATTGAATCTGTGATATAATTCAGGTATAAAAAATGAGATAAGTAAACAGCTACACTCTCTTAATTTACTGATAAGAGACATATGGTATAATAATGTCTGTAAGTATAATATCATATATGCACCTTGTACGATACCAAAACATTATGAAAACAGTTTTCAATGTATTGATTTATCAAATCTGTCCTGTTAATGTGTCTTGAAACTGTCTCATTGATATTTGTACTTCAATAAAATAAAAAAAAAAATAAACCCAAGGTTTTTATGTACAAATGGATGTGGAGTGTGTGAGAGAGGTTCCATGCTCCCCTACACCCCCTGACTCCCTCTGGACCCAGCCCAAACCCAGCATGTAGGTGAGATCTTCAGCCATGTTCTCAGGACCTCTCCAAACCCCTCTAGAACCAGCTCAGGCCAGGCGTGTGAGTGAGAATTTCTGTCACACTCTTGGGACCCCTCCAGACCCAGCCCAAGCCCAGGACTGGTGGTGAGTGTGTGGGAAGGATCCTGTGCTCCTCTTTGCCTGTTGGATCCCTCTGGACCCAGCTCAGGCCCAGTTGTGAGTGAGTCCTTCTGTTCTGCTCTCTGGACCCTCCAGACTCAGCCCAAGCCTGGCATACAGGCCTGGGGTGAAACTCTGCATCTGAAGTCCCTGCAGAAAGGCTAGGGGCCAGAACCACCCAGATAATTCAGGAGTACAATATCTTGCCAGAGAGGCACATCAGGTTTACTTCCAAGGGCTGCAGCAGGAAGAAGCTGAGCACTACTAACAGATGTTCTAGAGAGGCATCAAAATGACCAGAACTCCATGAATGAGAACAGAAGGAACCCACTAAATAGGGCAAACAATTAAACACAGGAGAAAAAGGAGTAAACCACAGCAGATAAATAACATGTCAATCATAAGTCAATACATCTCAATTATAATCATCAATGTAAATGAACTCAATTCACCAATTGAAAGAAATAGGCTGGCACAGCAGGTTAGGAAACAAAATCCACCAAAATGCTGCATACAAGAAACACACTTAACTCATAAAGAAATTCATAGGCTGAAAGTCAAAGGATGGAAAACAATCCTACATAGCCCAGCACTTCAAAAAAATCAGGGGTAGCAATTATTTTTGCTAACAGTCTCAACTTCAGACCAAGAAGAATCAAACAAACTGAAGAAGGCCACTAGGGTCAAGGGAGATAGCTCAGTAGAATAAGCGCTTCACTGGGAAGTGCAAGGGCTTATTCCTCGGAAGTTCAATCCCTGGTTCCACCACAAAAAAAAAAAAAAAAAAAAAAAAAAAGAAGGAGGAGGAGGAGGCCACTATATACTGGTTAGGGGGAAAATTCGAGAGGAGGAGGAAGCACTCATAAATATCTATGCACCAAACAGAGGAGCACCTAACTATATAAGACAAATCTTATTGGATACAAAAAATCTAATATCCAATACCACAATCTTAACAGAAGACCTTAACACCTCCTTATCCCAAAAAGATAGGTTAAGCAGACCAAAAAATTAGTAAAGTAGCAGCAGAACTGAACCAGAGATTGGTATAAATTGACTTAGTGAACATATACAGAGTGTTCCACCAACCACAGCTGAATACATATTTTTTTCAGCTGTACCTGGGTTATTTTCTTAAATAGACCACAGACTAGTCCATAGGTCATGCTTAAGTATATGCAAGAAAACAGAAATTATGTGACCACAGTGCAATGAAACTGGATATAAACAATAAAAGAAGCCAGATAAATGGATGTAACTAAAGGCCATACTCATAAGTGAAATAAATCAGATACACATGTGCAAACATCATATTGTCTCACTAGTGTAAGAAATGTGAAAGAGTAAAAATCTTAAAGGTACAATAAGATGCCATGAAAGCAAAAGAATCTGTTCAAAGGGAAAGAAAAACTTGGATGAGGAAAGGAATTAGTAAGAAAGAAGGCAGAAAGAAACACTTATGTACATAAAAAGGATAGCATGAATAATTGTACTGCTGATTTCTGCTGATCTACTGAAAGGAGCAGTTAATGTTTTAATTTTTTTAACTTTTTTAAACCAATTTTGCATGCTTATATCTGGTAATCTGAACATCTAATTTGAAGACAGCATTAGGCAACATAACAACATTGCTGAATTTTTATTATTTTATTTAATGAAATTCTATATAATTTATAATGTTGTTCTACTATTTTTATTCTGTTTAAAAATAAAAAAGACTTTTTAAAAAGCCTTCCTATGTACAAATAACAAACTCACTGTAGGAGAAATACTGGAAACCACACCTTTCATAATAGCATCCAAAAAAGTGAAATACCTAACCTAAGAGTCAATGTAACAAAGAAAGTAAAAAGCCCTCTATATTGAAAAGTACAGTACTCTGAAAAGGAGATTGAAGAGGATATCTGAAAATTGAAAAATAACACTTATTCTTGGGTTGGAAGAACAAAATGATAAAAACAGTCTTACTTCCAAAATTGTTATACAGATTTCATGCACTCCAAATCAAAATTCCAACAACGTATCTCACAGGATTAGAGAAAGCTATTCGAAAATTCACTTGGGAGCAGAAGAGAACTAGCATACCAAAGGCAATTCTGGGCAACACAGGCAAGCCAGCAGGCATCACAGTCACTGACTTGAAGTTATACTACAAAGCTACTGTGATTTTTTTAAAAAGCATGTTACTGGGGAAAAAAACAAAGAGCTACAGTTCAGTGGAACAGAGTAGAAGATGCAGAAACAACTTCAGACACACTCGGCCACCTTATCCTTGACAAAGGAACCATACACATTCACTGGAAGAAAGATAGTTTCTTCAATAATTGCTGTTGGAAACATGGCTTTCCCCATGCTATAGATAGAAACTAAAACCATATGTTTTACCATGCACTAAACTAAAAGCAAATTGTATTGAAGATCTAAGTGCTAAAACAGAAAGACTAGATCTGCTGCAAGATAAATTTAAAGACATTGGTGCAGCCAAAGTCTTTATGAGGAAAATCCTGATAGCACAGCAAGAGAAACTACCAACAGAGTGAAGAGACAACCCACAGCGTGGTAAAAATGTCCAGCTGTTCCTCAAAGGACTACTATCTACAATATAAAAAGAACTCAAAATAATCAGACCTCCCAAATTTAAAGACCCATTCCAAAAAGGGCATCTGAGATGAACACACATCTCTCAGAGGAAGAAATACAAATGGCAAATAAATATATGAAGAAATATTCAGGGGCTGGGGAGATGGCTCAGTGGAATAAGTGCTTCCCTGGCAAGCACAAGGGCCTGAGTTCAATCCCCAGTTCTCCAAAAAAAAAAAAAAGAAATATCCAACACCATCAGTCATTCAACAAATGTAAATTAAGATAACACTGAGATTTCATCTCACCCCAGAAAAAATGGCTGCTATAAAGTTATAAATAACTAAGGCTGAGTGGGCTGTGGAGAAAAAAGAAACCTTCTTTATTGTTTTTGGGAATACAGTGCTGCAACCACTGTAGAAATCAGGGTAAAGCATCCTCAGAAAACTAGGAGTGGAGGTTCTATTCAACCTAGCCCTTCCTTCTTTAGTATTTCTCCAAAAGAATTAAAAGCATCACACCACAGGAAGAGAGTCTGAAGAGGGTAGGGGAAAGGAAGAAAGATTCAAGTTACATCACATAATGCTACAAATTCTCTAGAATGAATGTGATCATTATGTATATCTAAAATGCACTGATGGATTTAATTAATTAAAAAAAATAGTTATCAGGGATAGGGAGACAGCTCTGTGATCAAAGCACTGGCCTTGAGAGCCTAAGGACCCAAGTTCAATCCCTGGCACTGCATACCGTGCTGGTCCCAGAACCAGATGAGGTAATACATGCCTATAATCCCAGTGCTGGGAAGGCTGAGACAGGAGGATTGTTAGGACTCTGAATTACTTAGCGAGACTGTGTATCAAAAGAATAATAATAAAAAAGAGTAGCTATCATCAAAAATATAAAATAGAGAAATAAGAAAAAACATGCAAGAATAAACAGGATAACTGAGGTAATGGTACTAATAATTTCCATCAGTTTTTTGAAAGCAGCAGTTAATGTTTAGAATTTTCACCTTGACTAACTCTGTATGCCTATATCTGTGATCTAAGCAACTACAGCAAGAACAACAGCAATGTGTAGTACAAAAACAGTGGTCGAATACCTCTCATCTTGGCCTTCTAAATGTGTACCATTTCTAATGTCTTATCAGTTATTATTATACTCTATAAAATATACTTTTAAAAAAGTGAAAAAGACAAAAAATAAGTCTTCTTATTTTTTATATTGTAGATAGTAGTCCTTTGAGGAAATCACCATGTTGAGTGAAATGTACCAGAATCAGAAAAATCAAGAAACATTTTTTTCTCTAATATATAAAATCTTTTTTATTTTAAATGACTAGAAAGTAAAAGGGAGATAGACCAATAATAGATAGGCAGCGGGGGGGGTGGTATACTTTGAAACCACTAATAAGGGTTCAATGTAGGACATGATTTAATATGAAATATTTGTATGATTGTAGAAAAGATTCACTACATAGGCCAAGAGGAGAGAAGCAGGGTTCCAACGGTCATCTGCTAGATGAGATGGGGAAGAGTACATTCATAATCAATGATTTGTCCAATCTTGCATAACTATTTCTGTTAATCTGAGCAGCAGATTTGACAATAAAAATAGATCATGTAATGACCACTACTAAGTAGCTTTTGTTGTTTTGAAAATCTGTAACATATGTATTACTGCCTATTGCCCTGTTTGTCTTTTTCTGCTATTTTTCTTTGCTTTTGTTTTTACTCTTCAAAATAAAATTGAAAACAGAAATAGAAACATAAATGTTGATGGGGATGGGGTGTTGAGATCCTTTTACACTGCTAGTGAGAACGTAAGTTAGTACCGACGCTATAGAAAACAGTATGAAATTTCCTCACGAACAGAACTAGTAACTGAGCCAGCTACAGCATCCCTCAGTATATTTCTGAAGGAATAGAAGTCATATCCCATCCAGATACCAACATGCACATGTTTTCTGCAGCACAGTTCACCATAGCCAAGATACAGGACCATACTACATGCCTATCAACAAATGAATAGACAACAAAATTGTGCTATATGTGCACAGTAGAGCGCTGTGCCACTGTAAAGGAAAACAAAAGTTTGTCATTTGAGGGCAAATGTATGGAACCAGAAATCACCATGTTGAGTGAAATGTACCAGAATCAGAAAAATCAAGAAACATTTTTTTCTCTAATATATAAAATCTTTTTTATTTTAAATGACTAGAAAGTAAAAGGGAGATAGACCAATGATAGATAGGCAGCGGGGGGGTGGTATACTTTGAAACCACTAATAAGGGTTCAATGTAGGACATGATTTAATATGAAATATTTGTATGATTGTAGAAAAGATTCACTACGTAGGCCAAGAGGAGAGAAGCAGGGTTCCAACGGTCATCTGCTAGATGAGATGGGGAAGAGTACAAACTGGCCTTGTGCACGCTGGTGTGAGGTTCGAGGGCTCAAGTTCACAAGAGTCCTGTGCTAGAAAACTGAGGGGTCTGAGTTGGGAGGCTAAATGGCACTGGAAGCCCAAAGGAACAGGAGATGAACGGCTGGGGCAATGGTGAGGACAGGAGCCCCCTGCAGCGGAGGGGCCCTCTTTGAGCTCCTTGCATTCTTCCCAGGCCCCAGGCCTCAGCCAATGTCACTGCCATGAAGGGTGGGTCTCCCCTCCTTACCCAGAAAGTCATCATGCGCAGACGACCCAGACCTTTCCTAATCTGCCAGGTGGTTCTTGCTGAAATCAAGCTGAAATACCACAACTAGCAAACCAAAGCCTTAATACTATGTGAAATTAATAAGCACTAGGAACAAAAGAAAGAAAAGGAAGACTGCAAAGGGAAAATGAGGGCCATCTGGCGAGCTTCGGGCTGTCCTGTCTCCCTGGGCATCTCAATAGAGTGACACTTGTGTGGACAGTCTAGCTTGAGAACCAGACCTCTTTGTCTCAGAAATCACCTGCTGCTTTATCCACTAACTTTTCCCAGCATGGCCCGAGGCATGAGGCGGGAAGGCCACCACCTCTGCTTCTCTGTAGTCAGGCCTTGTCGTAGATAGGATCTCCCCATCTACTGAGGTATAAATGAGCTTTTCCAGGCCAACATGAAGATATCAGACAACTTCTTTTCTCTGGATAGAACATTTACTCTGAGGACGCAGGCTGCCCTCATCGCCTCTGCATGCCTGATAATGAATAACGTGTGACACTTAGTAATTGCTCTATTTCTTTTGGCACATTAATTAATGTTTCCCAAATATGATTTAAACTGACTGGTCTCTGGGTATCCTTTCCTATGGGTCTTATGTCACAAGAGGCCACCATGTTGGGAGGCTCTTTCATATCACTAAAAATGTGACCTCAATAGGTCTTATGGACCAATAAAAAAATATGAGAGTGTTTAGATAGGATTTTTACTAGGCATGTGAGATACAATATTTGATGCTGATTGTTTACTGGAAGAATAAATAATGCACATAGCTGTCTTAAGGAAGGGGAGTGTGTGCTCTGCAAAACTCACAGAAGGATAGACACCACTGTTGACAGTCCCTTGTCTAGAATCTGAGATCTACAAACACTGAAAGAGGACCTGGGGATGCTGTCGAATTTTCCACAATGAAAGAGTAGAAAATGAGTCTCTGGATGTGTAATTGTTTCCTCAAATGCAAAGGGAACATATATTTAGCTTCCCTTCCCCCAGAACCAAAGAAGTGCACAAGACCACCCCTCCTGGCACACAAGACCACCCCTCCATGGCTCAGCTGGTCTGCAGACCCTATCATATACTTTATGGCTCTTTTTCCCAGCATCTAGACCCTTACTGATTGAAAAGTCTCTATTTAAAATAAACTGGGACAAAGTACATGGAAACAGTTAAATGCACACCCTTCCATTCAGCAACTTCACACAGTCAAGGGTACTTGTGATAAAGTGTCCAGCAGTCTCAAAATTAAAAAAAAAAAAGAGATCTCCCAAATGCCCATCAATAAGAGGCTTTCAATGACCTACAGTTCCACTGTGCCATAGAACACTGCAGTATTTGAAGTGAGCCAGGCAAGGGTCTGTTCTCCCTTAGGAGGACATGTAGAGGAATTTGGGGGGAAAGACCATTATAGGCAGCATACAAATGTCTTGGTTTAAAACTCAAGTATGTATTACCATATATGAGATGTACGTGTTTCCATCGTAGCCCTCTATTTAATTCATCCACACACCAACTCCAAGGTGCTGCATCAGAACAATCCTCCTTCGGTGTTTTCCCTTCCGGGATGTTCGAATCATTTTGTATTTTTCCACCTCAGTGTCTCTACTTGGTCACAAGAATTTAAAGCCCGATACCTTTGAGTAGCCTGATGCTAGAGATAAGCGTGATTCCTATTACATGATGGAATCTTTCGATTTCCCCATCCTAAGCTGTGGCCCTCCTTCCAGTTGATTGAGCCGCTGACCGGCACCTGAACGCTGCATTTAACTAAAATCAAGGAGCAGGCGGCGTGAGATTTTCCTCACAATTCCCAGCAATCTACTCACCTCTCCGTGACACTACTTATTATATTTTAGTGCCAGAATCAATTGAACAGTGGGTTCTAAAGAGAACAACTGAATACATTTGTGCTTTGGGAAAAGGGAGCCTCAGCGATCCTCATCCATCACCGCGGGGTGGAAGGGAGAAATGCCTTAAAGTGGCTCGTTTTCTTTCAACTGCAGTATGCTAGCAGAGCACATAAGGATTCCATAACATGCAGCAACCACTGTGATTTATCCTTAGAAGACAGTGTCTGAGCCAAAGGAGAATGTAAATCTCTGTGAAATCACCTTTCACGGTTGAGAAAGTGGATGGGGCCATTTGTCCTCTGGGTACCAACCACGTAAAGGTTACAGTGCCCCCTGGTGGTGGCTGCTTTCTCTGTGCTACACAATCTTGCGCTTGCTTCTGTTTGCCCCTTTTAAGTCCAAGGCCTGGAAGACCAACAAACTCCATAGTGGATGGCTTAAGGGATAGAGACGCCTGCGTAGCTGCACGTGCGTTGCGCGAAGGAAGAGATTCTGAAAGTGATAGCGAAGCCATCATTTAAAAGGATGATGGAACTGACGAGTAGGTGCAAGAGTGGTCCCTGCGTGTCCTACTGCAAACTGGCAACTGACAGATGAGGCAGGAGGTTCTGCTGGCCTCCTCTTCCAGTTCCGCTGGAAAATCCCAGTGACATACCCAGAAAACAAAATAAGTAATATCGTCCAGTGGAAATAACACAGACTTGGGAGTCAAAGAAGCTGGGTGCGGGACTGGCTCACTTGAGCGATGTAGAGCAAGATGTTGAATGACAGAACAAGTTGTTTAGATTCTACAGTTTGCAAATCAGTTTGTTCATTTCTGAAACATGGTAGAGCATGCGGGTGGAGGAATCCTACTTCACTATCCTAACCCTGATCAAAACCCTAAATAGGATAATAAACATAATGGCCTAGGGCAGGGGCTGGCTAAGAACAAGCCATACCTGAATGAGAACTGCAGCCAGAAGTGGGTTGCAGTCCCATGCACTGTTTTAGATTCCTTATACAAATTGGAAAATACTGAACATTTTTAAATCACAGAGATCTCTAAGTCATATCCTCTTTCATCCTAAGATAGATCTAAAAATTGAAGCCTGATATAAAAATCATACATGTTTTTATCTTTTCCTTTCCCAAACTCTCCACTCTCTGCTTCCTGTATCATGTTCTAAAATTAAGAGACCTCTATAGCTCTTTTTTAGAACTCTTCCACAAATTACTTTCCAGACAGAGAATTCCTATTTTAGACAACCTCACTTGCTCAAATTGATCCAAAGTATTTCAAGGAATAAGATCATCAACCATGTTCCCACCAATTTTATTTTAAGGTACAAACAGTCAAGTATTTTATGTGAGTCATATATTTGAGCACAGAACTGCTGTGTACAAATTTTATTATGATGTCACATAAAACATACCAATGATGTCTTGATTAGGGTAGAGGTCATAGGAATCTACACATTAATCAAATGCATGAAAATAAGTATACATGCACACACACACACACACATATGCAAATGGCTCCACATAAAACTGATAAAATCCAGTTAGGCTCTATGGAATATACAAGTCAGCTTCATGATTATATCACACTCTATAAGATGTCACCATTCTGGAAAACTAGGTAGTCTCTGTAGGACTTCTCTCTATATATTTTTTGCAATTAATAGTGAATTTATTATTACTATTTTTCATGTATTTGGTACAGAGTCTAAGTGTGATGCTCAGATTCATAGTGCTTCTCCTGTTTTCAATCTCCCCAGCACTGGGATGACAGGCGTGTACCACCACACCCAGTCTCCATGGCTGGCTCAGCGCACCCAGGGGTGGAGCCAGCATGGTACGTGGTGCCGGGGATTGAACCGCAGTCCCTGTACTTGCCTAAGCAGGCACTTAATCTGCTGATCTATCTCCCTGGCCCTTAATATTGAAATTTCAGAATAAAACATTAAAGCAATAACATACCAATAGATTTGCTCAAACTCACAAATACTAATAGGTAACCCTTATATTCCAAGATAACAAGTGAGCTGCGAACATAAATTACAAAAGCCTATATTACTTCTATAGCATCAGTCAATGTTTCCTCCATAACTTCCTATATTTATTGTTTTGCATATCAGCATTATTTCTTAATCTCCTTTCAATCAGGATGAGTCTAGTGATATTCAACATTTTAGCAGCATTTTTTCTTCCTTACCAGTACTGACAAGGATTCTCTCCTGGACTTCACTCTAGGCAGGCTGCCTGGAGGCCTCTCCTCAACCCAGCTCAACATTAGCTTATAAAGACTGGGAAAATTCTGAGTCTCTATCGACCCTTGCCCGTATCTCTGAGATGATTCCAGCCGTACCTAAAGTGCCTGCCTCTGAAAACTCAAGGCTGCCAAAAGAATTAATTACTGCAGTCAATGCCTGCTAGAAATCCTGCATCCCAGTTCTACGCAGGATAGAATACTAACGCTGAACACTGCCAGCTAGCAAACATGGCTGGCCTGGCGCCATGCACAATAACTAACCCTTTGCAATTTTTCACTTCCTGCACTCTGCCAAGTCCCCACTATCTAATCCCCTATATACAAATCCAGGTTGATTTCAATTCATACTGGACTCTTCCACTTTACAACTGCTGTCTTTACCACTTTGGTGTCCTGATTTGTTCACTGACAGTACATAAAACAATACCTCCAACTGATGGTATCCTAAATTAATGACATATATTAAGTATAATAGTCCTTAGTGCTATTTTCTCACTTCTGGTATTGCCAGCTCTCCATTTGAGCCAGAGTAAAGATTCCCCTTAGCTATCCTCTGGGAACTGACTGTGGTCATGTGACTGGCTTTGACCAATGAAAGCCCACCAGAAACAATCCCAGCTCCACCTCCACGGAAACGCACCTTCGAATGCCTGTGAGCCACATAGCTTTCTGCTGCCACTATGTCCTGCAGTGTTTCAGCTGCTGAGGGTTTGATCAGTCATGTCTCAAAAGGAAGGAAGCACCCAGAAAACCTCCTGGTGCCACAAAAAGTATGAAGCATGAGCAAGAAACTAAACCTTTAGTAAAAGGAGCTACGCAGAATCAGGGTTTGTTACTGCAGAGCAACTTGGTTGATCCCACCTAATGAACACACAGTCCTCCTGGGCCATTTCCCTTAGTTCTGTAAGACCTCCCTGAATAATAAATTAGGAAACACCAAGTCATCGACCCTAGGGGAAATATAGGACGAGGTTCCTGCCAACCTCAGGTAATAAAATCTTCATCAACCCATCAAGACATAACCTTGCTTAATGTGTGTTCTGGTTTAAAGACAGCCTATTTAATATATATTATTGAGTCATTCACATTAAACAGAATCAACACTGCTACAAAGACTTAAAGGGGACTTGTTTTGCCCTCTAAGAGCTGGGACAAGAATGCTGAGCACTGCCTTGTTTGTTTCTAACTAGGAGCATGCACATCAGATGACTCAGCACTAAGCCACCCTGGGCATGTTTGTCTCCCAGTGACCTAAGGAGCAGGTAACTATTGATTGGGCATTACAAATAAGTCTTAGTAAGGAGGGGAACTTGCAAGTATTGGATTTGTGAGTAATGAGGTTTGACTGTAGCAGAAAGTTCACCCAAGGGGATAGCTCAACCCCTGAGATCCTGAGACTCAGAGAATATGTAAAATCAAAAGCCATTCTATAGTACTACCAAGGATCCATTTGAGTTTTTCATTGTTGATGTTTGCACAATGCTGTTTTAAACTACAAGTGCCTAGTGACCTGTGAAGCCCCACAGAGTAGGGGTCAGGTCTTCTTCACCCACCTAGCCAGCTCTACCACCCCCCCAGTACTCAAAGTAAGAAGCTAGTATCTCTTGAGAAATGTTTTTGATGAAGCAATAAAAATTAACTTCATTTCATTTCTACCTACATAAGCACATCTTTTATGATCCCTTGTGAGAATGTTAGGAACTACACTGTACATAAACTATGATAATTCCATACTTGTCTTGAATAAAAGATCCTGGGCAATTATTTGAGTTGTAGCCTGCCACTGCCATTTTCCCAGGGAACACTGCTTCTATTTGAAAAGACTCTGACAGACCGTGGTTATTCAGACTTGGGTAAATCAGCAGACATCTGCCCAGGAGTGAATAAGGTGAGCCTGTCACTTCAAGAAAAACAATGGATATTATTTGTTGCCCAAGATAAAATTCAAGCTTTCAAATGAAAATTAGATTTTGGAAAAAATGTATTTGCCATCATGAGCTGGACAGCTTTCCAATATTTAAATCCTTTCTGGTATGGTTGATACTATTTGATAATAACAAATATTTTTTGATAGCACCTAATGAAATGTGTCAACATTTGTAAGAGCAGCCTAATTTAGGAAACAAAGATTTTTTTCACTTGGTACTGCATGATATTCCAAAATCATGCATAGATAAATGATCCATTCAACATGTAAGATAGAAAACTGGAGTTTCGTATAGCCAAGGGTGAAATTATAATTAATATCATTCTATATTGAACATTGAAACTAATTTTTTTTGGAAACTACTACTGTCTAGTTTTGATACAGCATAAAAGAAATATATACACAATTATTAGAACATCCTTAGGGCTGGCCAAATAGCTCAGAGGATTAAAGAGACTGCAAGCAAGCATAGGGGCCTGGGTTTCAATCCCCCAGCCTGCCATGCCAGCCCCATTCCTGGGGATCATTGAGACAAAAATTGAGACTGGGTATGGTTGCATGCACCTGTAATTCCAGCTCTTAAGAGGCACAGGTGGATCACTGAGTCTGATCTATGTAGTGAGACCCTGAGCACCCTGTACACCCTTTCCTAAAGTACCAAAATAAAAACAAAGAAAAAAGAATAGTCATCCTTTCTCTAGTTACCTACCTCAGACCAGATTTTCCTCATGTTTCAGCCAAACATCAAAACCCACAGTATGGAAAAGCAGATACAAGAATATAGCTGTTTTTGTTAAGCCAGGCAGGAAAGAGACTTGCGATATGAACCTTCAGACCATAATATAAGTGCAATAAATCATACTCACAAGCTTAACTAGTACATGGCTTCTCTTTTATGAAAATTCAAAATGTAAAAGACAATGTGAAATAAGAAAATAGATCTTTTGCAGAAGGAATGGGACAGACAGAGAGGGAGCAGTGAAGGAAAGAGAGGAAAGGGATAAAAGAATTGAGATGTGTTATGTATGCATTCCAACTCCCAGTAAGGATTGTAATAATTATAATTATAATTATAAACACATGTTAATATAAAAAACTGGGAAGAAAAAGGTGACAAAACAGTTAAGGTACTATGATGCATAATAGTGTTGATATTGATAATTTCCAACTTTTTCTTTGTTTTATTTTGTTGTTTTGTTTTATTTGTTTGCTTGTCTGTCCTTTTGACACAGGGTTTCACTATACAATTCAGGCTGGCCTTGAACTGACTTTGTAGCTCAGGCTGGCTTGGAACTCACAGCAGTTCTCCTACCTCAGCCTCCTGAGTGATGGGATTACAGGTGTGTACCACCATGCTGGCTCAGTAATTTTTAACAGTATCTATGAACCGCTGTTCATGACAAGCTCTGCTCAGTCAACACCACCATCATCCATCTACACTTGCACACATCCTTACGGTGTGTGAGGAAAGTTTCAGATCTCCCCCACACACACCAGAGAAAGAAAAGTAAGATGCATTCAAGGGGTCTCACAGAACTGCGAATCCTAAAAAGTCCACTCCCAGTCTGTAGATCATATGCAAAATAAGCCTCCCTTCCCTCTAATCTGAATCAGTTCAGGAGAGTAAAAGTTGTTCTCTAAAGTATCTCAGGCACTTTGTGGAGAGGACTGTGGCCTTCACAAAGGTGGACCTTCCTGAAAGCCACTGATGTTGATCCGTAAACTTAGATGGAGGCTCCCCAGGCCACCTCCTCAGCCTGAGCTACCACATCATGCCCCAGACATCTAAGCACCACTACAGCAGAGTTCTCTGCATCGTACTAACAGGCTCTTTCATCTCTTCCTGCTACTACAGGAGAAATTCAATAGTAAAACAAGACCAGCATCCAAGCCTTGAAACCCCACTTACAAAGCTAGCAAAGTCTTCCACACTGGTGGTGAAGGAGGAATGGAAGGACATCCCATCAGATGACCACACTGCCCTACAGCCCACCTCTCAAAGCAGAAGCTTACCAAAATTGCTCCCTGCTCTCGGTATCCTTCAGAAACCTCCAGCCCACACCAGTTTGAGCAACACATCTTTTCTACACAAGCTTTTATTCCATTTCCTTAAATAACTCAGCCTGGCTTTCTTCCCTTTTCTCCTTCATTCCTTGCAAAGATCACAGCAACAAAGGCTCCAAAAGAAAATGTCAGAATACCCCTTGGAAGCAGCATGAGAGACTGAAAATACATGTATGCAAATATTTTTTGTACAAATCACTTTCTTTCCTAACAGATAAATGACATACAGCTCCAACGTATTTTATAAGACTAAGACTTACCCTTGAAATGCATTTCTAAATTTGGAATTCTCAAACAGAAGTCAAACCAGTATTTGAATTTACTGAGGTCTCTGCTCAAGATTCTGCTTGACCGTGCTTCTCCTACTTCCTGTGCAAATACGGACTTGGAATTTTCTGGGACAATGCTTTGTCATTAATGCACCATCAGCATTGCTTTGAGTTGTTGTGGTTTGGGCTTGCTGCTATTATTCCATTTTAATTAGAAATCTTTATTAGTTTGACTTCATCATTATCACTTTAATTTCTTGTGAGCTATTTGGTTTGTTATATAATGAGATGCCTATTAGCATCCATAGCATTTTTGGCCCATAATTTTCCAGTGCCTAGATTTAACACAATGTGTAAATGGTACAAACATGAACCTTTCAGACTTCTATTGCTAAGATTTGTGGGATGTTATTATAGATAATTATATAGTGAGAAACACGTCACATATATTATTTTCTTGTTATATAAATAACTCCTGTAGAATGATCAGTGAAGGTTTGTGATTGTTGAAAGTGTTTCTTTGTCCAGGCACGGTGGCACAGATTTGTGACAAAGCTCTGGGAGGGTGAGGTAGGACAGCCACAAGTTAAAGCTTCGCCTGTGCCACCTAGAGAGACCATCTCTCAAAATTTAAGAATATAAAATGGGTAGGGGATATAGCTCAGTGCCAAGGGCCTTGAGTGAAATCTCCAGGACTATATATAAAACAAACAAACAAAAAAAAGCTCTTCATTTGACAAGTTGGGCAGTTTAGTGCTATAACTTTTACATCTCAACTACTGTCAATAATTAAAATCTTCAGTCCATTTTTCTCTAAGCTCTGATACCATACACTCAACTATATCTACAAACCAACTCATCATTTCCAAAATAGAAACCATCCTTGCTCTTCCCAAACTAAGCACACTTCTTCTAGCAGTTCCCACCTCCACAAATGGGTCCACCCATCTAAAGCACTGATCTTTGCTCTTCACCCAGCCAATATCTAGGTCCCAGTCATCCTGCCTCCAGGATATTCCCACCATGCCCTACGCCCCACCCTCACCACCACCACCCCGAGTCACTGACATCTCTCACCTGGATTCTCACTATTTCACTCCTAATCTCTAAGCTTTTTCCTGTCACACAGTAGGTGCTCCTGCAGAATCCCTGTCATTTGTCCCAGCAGATCCCTTCTCCTTCTTTCTCTCCCTGCCCAGGGCCTAGAGGGCCACTGTAACAGACTGATCTGCCTTACAGCTTTGTCAGCAAAGCTGCTCAATAGAAATACAATAGAAGCCACTGAAAAACCACATGTATAATCCAAAATGCTATCATAGTCATACATTTTTGAAAAAGTAAAAGAAACGAAGTTAACTTTAGTAATATATTTTATTTAACCCAATGTATCTAAAATATTGCCATAATAACATGCAATCAATATTTTAAAAGTGCTTAATTAGTGAAATGCTTTACAGTCCCTGCTTCACACTGAGGCTTCACAGTCCAGTGTGCACAGTGTGTTTGCAGCCTGTGCAGGTGCTCTGAGGGAGCAGGACAGGAGCAGCTGCCACAGCAGATGGCTCGGATCGGGAGGTCAGACACAAAGAATAAGGTCAGGATATTGACGTGCCAGACTCCTCAGGCCAAAGGTCATCATACCTGATGGCATCACGGCTCTTAGGAAGCAGCTTCCGAGCCTTTACACTAAGTGCCTTGGTCACCCAGGACTTTATTTGAAACAAAGTGTCACAAGCTGAATGACTTTTTTTTTTGTCTTTCTTTTTTTTTTTAAATTAATTAATTTCTTTTTTATTTTATTGAAATACAAATATCAATGAAACAGTTTTAAGACACCTTAACAGGATGGATTCGATGAATTAATACATTGCAAACTGTTTTCATAATGTTTTGGTATCGTACAAGGTGCATACAAGGTATTATATTTACAGACATTATTATACCACATGTCTCTTATCAGTAAGTTAAGAGAGTGTAGCTGCTTACTTATCTTATTTTTTTATACCTGAATTACATCAAAGATCCAACAATTAATACTTTCTACCTTGTTATTTTCCTAGTGGTTGTCCATAATACTAGAAGCCAACATAATATCCTGTCCAACCACCATTAGTGCAAATCGTGCCTCTCTTAGAATTATCTAGAAGCACGGCATTATCTATCCCAACTGTACTGTCTATACACACACATCATGATTCTTCCTTTCTACACCCCTTCCTTTGTCTACACCTGTCAAAGATGGGCACTCCATTGACATTCAACTAATTTAGGTGCTTGAACTCAAAGACACAATCCAACACAGTCCAGCATTCCACAACAATAGTGACTTTAAACATCAGAAACTTATGGTTTCACCATTTTGGATACCAAAAGACTAAAATCAAAATTGCTGCAGGATATGCTCTGCCTAAATATGATTGATTGTTCCAGATGTACCCCTAAGGCCTCATGTACTCAGAAGTGCGTCTTTTGGAGGTGACTGGATCGAATGTGTGTGCTGCTGGGCCCATGGTTGTGACGCTGGGCTGGCGAGATGGTGCAGCAGACTACACACCTGCCTGGCAAGCGCAGGAACCTGGTTTTGATTCCCAGCACCTCATGCTGTGCTGGCCCTGCCCTCGCCAAGCCAAGCTGGCCACTGAAACTGGGTGTGTTGGTACACCTGTAATCTCTTCCAGTGATGGGAAGGCTGAAACAGGAGGATCCCTACAAATGCATAGTGAGACTCTGAACCAAATTAGAAGGAAGGGAGGGAGGGAGGGAGGGAG
>PVKA01018651.1:0-43447 GCA_004027165.1 Ctenomys sociabilis
TCTTTATTTTAGATTAAGGTTTATATATTTTTTACATAACTATGCTCTCTCTCTCTCTCTCTCTCTGTGTGTGTGTGTGTGTGTGTGTGTGTGTGTGTGTGTGTGTGTATATGTTGAGGGTTTCAGTAAGTAGTTCAAACTGGCCTTGACTTACTATGTAGGTAGCCCAGGATGGTCTTAAAATTTCAGCACTCTTCCTGCCTTACCCTCCTGAGTACTAGTATTATATGCTATATAAAGGCCTAGCACTTTTTTTTTTTTAGATAGTGTCTTGTTATATAGTCCAAGCTTGCCTTGAATTTGTGACAATTCTGCCTTAGCCTCCTGATTGCTGCTATTGTATACATGCCACCAAGCCCAGCTGTACTTTAAAAACCACCTATAGGAAAGACTAGATTTTTCAAAACATGAAAAAGTTGTTGTGTAATTAAGGATTCTTTGTTTTACAAAACTAATTACTTCAGGCAGTGTTATTGTTTTTCATTTTTGCTGTTGCAGCACTGGAAGTCAAACCCTGAGCCTTGCACATGCTAGGCAAGAACTCATATCACTAAGCTACATTTACAGCCCTAGGAAACTTGCCTTTACCATGTTACTCCTGAGACAAAATAATGATATACAGTAGAATGAATTTATTAATTACTGTCTTTTTTGTTACAGCAAAGGTCTAGCTCAGTTATCATTTTCAATGAAGTTCTCACTAATTTTCTCAGAATCTGGTTTTCATGTTATTCTTGAATGGTTTTTATGGAGGGCTGGCCAAACAGCTCAGCAGGCCTGCTGTACCAGCCCTGCCCCCGGGGGCCGCTGAGACTGCAATGGAGACTGGGTGAGGTGGCGTGTGCCTGCAATCCAGCCTGTAATCCCAGCTCTTGGGAGGCTGTAAACAGGGGGATCACTCAGAGTCCAATCTAGTAGTGAGACCCTGAACACCCTATAAACCCTTCCCTAAAACAAATGGTCTGAATGTATTCTTCTCGTTAAGCCCTTAGGCACAATGTTAGGAAGGAATATTTAGCAGAAGTTTTAGTTGCTACTATACCTAGTAGTGTTGGTTTAGTGGGCTGATGATATAGTAAGAAGAAAATCCCTTGGGAAAACAAAAAACACTTTAGACTAGCATACATTCACTCTGCATCTAAGTCTATAATAGTGGAAAAGGTGTCCTTTTTCTTTTTTTTGTCTTTTTGAGACAGGGTCTCACTATGCAGTTCAGGCTGGCCTTAAACTCACTTTGTAGCTCAGGCTGGTCTCGAACTCACAACAATCCTCCTGCCTCAGCCTCCTGAGTGCTGGGATTACAGGCATGCACCTGGCTTAAGGTGTCCTTTTTCTTATGAGATATAGCCTCATATTTTTCCCCCCCTGAGACAGAGTGTTATATAGTTCAGGCTGGCACCAAACTCACTATGGTGCCCAGGCTAGTCTCAAACTTGTGGCAATCCTGCTGCCTTGAGCCACCCAAGTACTGGGATTACAGACATATATCACCATACTTGACTTAGTATGGCTTCGTGATGCCTTGCAATTAAACATATCAACAGCATCAATACATGTATACATTTGCAACTCTGTGACTTTAAACAAATGTCTTGAATCAGTGATATATACTAACTAGGGCTGTCACAAGAATAGCTGTTAATAATGACAGTATCTTCCCATGTGCTAACCTCTCAGCATTTGCTATTATTGCTAGTCTTCAAAGAAGTCCTTCTATTGATCATAGTTTTACTTCTCTATCACTTCTATCAGCTTTATCTTATATCTGTTTGAATATACCCAACTCCTTCCTTCCTTGAAAAAAGGAAAAGCAAAATATTCAAGATGATGCTCAGATTAGCCCTGGGTAAGTAGCTTTGATTTTGGATCTTTCCCTTCCACTTACTTTTTGGATTACTTTGTTCTTAATTCTTGTCCTGTGACTTACTGCTATTTGTGTCTTCCCTGTTAGATCCAGTTGACACTGATTCTGTAACTTGCTGGGTATACACTCTATTCAAGTTACTGTAACCTTTTAATTCTCTGCTAAGATAGGGCAAATACTAAAGCCATCATGCCTTACAAGGGATTTAGAAGCATAAGCAGAATATTACCACCTATAGCACTATGCCGGTTACTCCCCTTATTAGCTGTGTATTCTTTATGAACCAAACTTGTGGTTTGGTTCTGATTTTTGCAAATGTACATCTTTTTCTCACTATGAGGCACTAAGGATGTATTTATGTAGTCTACCACTGCAAGTTATTCATAATAGGTTTGTGGGCTGGGGAGATGGCTCAGTAGAATAAGTGCTTCCCTGGCAAGCACAAGGACTTGAGTTCAATCCTTGATTCTGCCAAATAAATAAACAAACTACAAGTCCAATCTGTGTAGTGAAACCCTATAGACCTTGTACTAAATACATAATAGGTATGTATGTAGGTAACTCATAAAGGACCTAGGGCTGGAGATACAGCTCAGCAGCACAGCACCATTCCTGATACCAAACAAACAGGACCCTAACTAATATTCATACAGTACAGAACCACATATATACAAAATATTGACTGTAAACAGTAAATAAATGGTTAGGAACTCATTATTACCAAAATTTGGTTTAGAACAGAATTATTTCTAATACTATTTAGTCTAAATCTTTATCTCAACTTTCACCAAATGTGTACGAATCTCCTAAGGATCAAATGATTGGTATTTCACACTTTGCTCCTTTCCTCTTAATTCATTATTCATTTACTTACAGTACTTGAGGCTGAACCAGGGAGCTTTGCTAAGTCACTACTATGTTGTCTAGGCTGCCATGAATTTGAGATTTTTCTGCCCAAACCTCTCAGAGTACTAGGACTGCAGTTATGATCACCACATCCAATTTTTTTTTTTTTTTTTTTTTTTTCAGAACCAGGGATTGAACTCAGACCCTTGTGCTTGTTAGGAAAGTGCTTATTCCACTGAGCCATCTCCCCAGCCCACATCCAATTCTTTACATTTACTTTTTTTTTCTTCTGAGACCGGATCAAACTCAGAGCCTTACACATGGTAGTCAAGGAAGTGCTCTACAACAAGAGACTCATATTTGCAGCACCCCCTCACCTTTGTAGATATTATAACACATACATAAACAGGTCACAAACATTTCCAAATTCACTAGGAAAATGCAGTAATGAGAAACCAGTACCATTTTGTTTTGTTCTGTTTTCTGAAACAAGGTCCTGCTATGAAGCAGGCTGGGCTCAAACTGCCTGACCTTCATGACTTAGCCCCCCACACACTAGTATCACAGGCATGCATTACCATATCTAGCTTACATATCTATTATTTTATCTATTAATTATCTATTATTTATCCATTATTTTATAAATTACTTATTATTTTATTTTTTTGTCTTTTTGAGACAGGGTCTCACTATGCAGTTCAGGCTGTCCTTAAGCTCACTTTGCAGCTCAGGCTGTTCTCAAACTCACAACAATCCTCCTGCCTCAGCCTCCTGAGTGCTAGGATTACAGGCCTGTGCCAAAACGCCCGGCTCATTTATTATTTTAATAGCTGACAATAACAAGGGCTGCTGAAGCTGTGGAGTAGCATGTTTCATACAAAGTGCTGGGAATACAAAATGATAAAGCCCCTTCATACACTATGCCAACTGTTTTTTACAAGGAAAAACATATATATATTCTAATAACCACAAAAAAATACAGATATTTATCCAACAAATAAATACAGGCCTACACAAAAACCTCCAGGCTGTACTCAAAATCTGAAGACAATCCAAGTTTTAATAAGTGGATGGATCAAAACAAAACAAAAAAAAAGTGGATGGATAAACTGTGGTACTGCCATACTATGAAATAATTGTCAGCAACATAAAAGAATAAACTAGTGAGGACATGAAACAAAACAGATGAATTTCTTTCTTTTTTTTTTTTTTTAACAGATGAATTTCAAAAGCACTATGCTAACAGAGAGAAATCAGAAACAATGGCTACAAACCCTGAAATTTATATACAATTTTATTCTGAAAAAAGTGAAACTATGGGGACAAAAAGGAGATTAGGAGTTAACTATGAACTGTATGTATCAAAAGATACTGGCTACATCTGATTGCTCCACATGTAGGGAAAAAAAGGAAAAACCAAAATTTTAAAAGCTTTCCTAGAAACTGGACAGATAAGAGGCTTAATTAAAAGCAGTAGGGGCTGGGGACACAGCTCAGTAGAGTAAGCGCTTCCCTGAAAAGTGCAAAGGCCTGAGTTCAATCCCAGGTTTGCAAAATAAATAAATAAATAAATAAATAAATAAATAAATAAATAAATAAATAAATAAATATAAATAAATTAAAAACAGCAAGAGTACTAGAATGAATGTTTTTTTGTGTTGATATCGGGAATTGAACTCAGGACATCATGCTTCTCAGACAGATGTTGCACTGTTAAGCTATAGAATGTGTTTTAAATTAGTTTTTCTGTAGCATATGAAAAATTAAACAGGAATACATGCTCTTTTATACCAACCTGAAAATCAAAGGACCAAGAATACTAAAAGTCAAAGCTTTCTGAGCATGGTGGTGGAAGGCCTATGATTCCAGCACTCAGCAGGCCAAGGAAAGCAGACTCAACTTCAAAGCCATCCCAGATTACCTGAGAATTGATACTAAATCCCAGACATAAGAAAAATAAAACACTTGAGCTTAAAACAAGTGGCAACCTCATTAACAATTCTTTGTTGCGGGGGCAGGTATATAGCTCAGTGGCATAAACACCTGCCTGGCAAGTGCAAGGTCCTGAGTTCGATCCCTGGTACCACCAAAAAAGAAAAAAGAAAAAAAATTCTTTGTAGACTTTCCAAAGTAACACATTTATGGATGTATCAAAAGAAGAAAAGTCATGAGATGAGCTGGGTGTTGTGGCACATACCTCTAATCACCACACAAGGCCAGCCTGAACTATTCAGTGAGACCCTGTCTCAAAGGACCCCCCCTTCCCCCAAAATAAAGTCATGAGATGGTTACCTGATTTTTAGGAAAATTAAGATAGGAATTTTACTTTTTGGGGGAAGAGATCTCATAGTTTTGTCCAAGATGACCTCTCAACCTCACAGGCTCAAAGGATCCTCGCAATTCAGCCTTGCAAGTAGCTGAGACTATAGCTGTTTTACTCTACTCTCAGGTTCACAGAAAAAAAAAAAAAAAACTGTTTTCTAAATAAAAATTAAACTGCATAGGTTGCAGGGTAATAATAAGCTTCTTCTCTGGAGGGTTAACAACCTAAGCTTGCAGATCAAAAATTGGAGAAAAGAAAAGGCTGCAAGGTTAGCCAACATTTTGGTCCTAGCCTTTCAAGATCAGTGGAGACTCAGGACATAGGAGAACCTATACTGTAATATCCTGTAGCTCAGTTATGCCCCAAATTTTCTGATCAAGGAGATTATGGAGCTACAGAAGAATGTGATGGATGATGTACATACAGTGTGCCTAAGGAGACTCACATGGAGGGAAAACATTCTCCTAAGCTTCCACAGAGAGCAACTTGGTTAAGCAATGGCCATGACTCATCCACATGGCTGATAGTGACAAAGGATCTACAAAGTGAGGTACAGGGTTACAGGATAAACCCTGAGGGTACCTGACTGACCTTATCTGATACAAAAGTTACATTTTGTGTTATAAAGGTCTTGCTTTATCTTGGTCTTAACCATCCAACAGAAAAGTACAAAAAAGAGGTATATAAAGTAAAGCCACATTAATATACTGAGCTGTGACTGGCTCAAGTCAACAACTTCTGCGGATAACCCACTACTATTGTGGATTGCTGAACTGTGTTGGATTGTTTTGCTGAATTCATGCATCCATAGTATTTAGAGGCCAATAGAACACCCATCTCTGACAAGACTAAACAAAAGAAGAGGCTACAAAGGAAGTTGTATTTGTATATACAGAATAATTAAGATAGATATACAGGTACTTTAAGTTAACTCAATGAGAAGATTTGTACTAATAGTGTCTGAACAGCATATCCTGTCTGCTTATGTTATGGATAACCACTAAGAAGATAACAATGTACAATGTATTAATTAAAATTTAAAAAATAAGGCACTGTGAAACATTAAAAAATTACAATACAATAAAATGAAATGAATAAATACATAAATAAATACATAATTACCTCCAAGATGAGATTAAGGTTTGTAGTAAGAGCCCGAACACGGTGAAAACCAGCAATCAGAGAAATAGGCAAGAAACCTTGTTCATCCATCTTTCTCCGAAGAAAGAAGTCTCGCTCCAAATTTTCTATACTAAAGTAATATTCACTGAGAAGAGAATTAAGTAAATATAAATATGCACTTATTTTAATATAACAGCATATTAAGCATAGTAAAATAGTTTAATACAACATAAAAATGGCCCTCAAAAACCTTACTGAATAATTTCCCTTATCTGAATACAAACTTCAAATTCTGATTATTTTCCAAAAAAAAAAATCAGTAACCAATATTTAGACCAGTTTCACCTAAACAAATAATTAAGAGCTCATTTTATTTTAAAATAGTCTAGTAGTTAATTTTTTTTGAGATATGGTCTCACTATGTAGCCCAGGCTAGCCTCAAATTCACACTCTTCTTGTCCCACCTTCCCTAACTACCTCTGTTTGGTTCATTTAAATAATTAATAGCCAAGAATAATGGCATAAGCCTGTAATTTGAGCACTCAGGAGGTTGAGGCAAGATCACCATAAATTTGACCCCACCTTGGGCCACATAGGCCACACTGTAGTACATAGTAAACCACTGTCTCAAAAAACAACAGAAAGAAAAAACAAAAGGATTGCCCTACATGCCCTACAGTTTAATTAGTATTTTAATCAGCACACAGTGTAATCACAGAGAAATTTTTCAAAGAAGGGTGGCAACTTACAGGGTATACTAGTTTGTATTTTTGGGTATAAAAAACTAGATCATCTTTGTACTATTTCAGACAAATTCTAACTCCAGGCAGTTATGACCTTTGAGGTTTTTGGTGTTGTTGGATGTTTTGAGACAGGGTCTCACTAGGAAGCCCAGGGTAACCTTGAACTCACAGCAATCCTCCTGTCTCAGTCTCTCAAGTAAGGTGGTCACGTGGTTATAGGCATGCACCACAATGTCCAGCCACTTAGGACCTTTGACTGGGAAAAAAAATCACCTCATGCAAAAAAATGAAAATACATTTTCTTTATGATATTCACCTACATCTCAAAATACAAAGCTTTCATCAGGACAGAAACATACACCTCTGGGAAGCTGATGAAGGAAGGACTACAAATTCAAGTCCAGCCTGGTCACTACTCTTTCTGAGCACTAAAAAATCTAATCCTTTTATTTTTATTTATTCTATTTTTGTATTTCAGGGAAAGGTCTACAGGGTGTTGAGGGTCTCATTACTTGATTAGACTGCTTGCAGTGTGGGCCCTGGCCTCACTCCCAGGACATGCTGAAATGGATTGAGCCTGGGCATGGTGGCATGTGCCTGTAATCCCAGTGCTTGGGAGGCTGAAAACAGGAGGATCATCATGAGCCCAATCTGTGTAGTGAGACCCTGTACTAATTAAAAAAAAGAAACCTGTTCACAATACATACACATAACAGACATAGTGAAATCCTTAAATTTCAGATGTTAAGATAGATATTTGTTTTAGTCACAACTATTCTTGGATACAAATTTCCATGAATCAGTGATAACCTTCTCAGCCTGGCACATGGCTGTAAGCACATGGGAGGGTTAGGCAGGCGGACTATAAGTTCGAGCCAGTCTCCAAATTCAAACACAAACAGAAGGGCTAGGGACTTAGCTCAACTGAGAATAGCCCTGGATTCCATCCCCTGCACCACAAACAAAACAAAAACATTAAAAAGCTACCCTTTACATGTAATAAATACTCTATGAACACCAAAACTTCTAAATAATATTTTTTTGTATTTTAGGGAAGGGTCTACAGGATATTCAGTGTCTTACTACTAGGTCAGACTCATAGTGATATGCCTGTTTACAGCCTCCCAAGAGCTGGGATTACAGTGTGCGCCACCATACCCAGGCTCAATTGCTATCTCAGCTGCTCTAGGGGCGGGATGGGACAGCAGGCTGGGGATAGAACTCTGGCTGCTGCTCCAAGGTGCAAACATTCTAATATCTGAATTTGAATGCCGAGACAGTCTGAACTAGAAACAACCAAAATCTTAAAAATTAAATATTCTGACATGAAAAGAATAAAAATCTCATTGAAATTATTCCTGAATGATTTTTAATAGTTACCTTTAAAAACATTCAACATCATTTTGCTACAAATAGAAGGAAAACTAAGATGACTTCAAAAAGAAAAATCTAACCCCAATCTGTCAGCTACCTAAGGTTCTGTATACAAGGACAAAGTAAAAAAACCACGACTCTTCAAATCTAGATCCCCACCAACCATGGCTTTTCTAACATTTGCCAAAAACAAACAGTACTCCTGAAATAACAAAAAAAAAAAAAGAGTCATGACACCAATGTGATGTGTGCCATTATGCTCAGTGCCCTAGGGGACATTACCATGTCCAACTATAGCAGCTCTGGAGTCTATGTGGCATCATCAGAAATACTGTCAACACTGGAGTAGCTCTGCTCCTCCCTCACTTGTATGAGCAGGAGGAGGCCAACCGTCCTGACCTGCTGCATGTGTGCAGTCAGCTCTCACAAGAAACCTGGCAGCAACAGTTACAATAAAGACAGAAATAATGGTAGGACGCTAAGAGTCACATGCCAGACCCTTTCTGCCCACAAAGAGGCCCTTTCTTCAGTGTGTATCACCTGTAACAAAAGCAGCAACAAGAAAATGAACAAGGTGTCACACTATAAACCAATCAAATCCCGCACCCAGACAGGTGCCCAGAGATTTTCTTTCTTAAATAGACTTTTTTTTTTTTTTTTTTTTTTTTTTGTCTTTTTGAGACAGGGTCTCACTATGCAGTTCAGGCTGTCCTTAAGCTCATTTTGTAGCTCAGGCTGGTCTCGAACTCACAACAATCCTCCTGCCTCAGCCTCCCGAGTGCTGGGATTACAGGCGTGCGCCACCACGCCCGGCTCTCTTAAATAGACTTTTTAAAAATGTTATACTCTTTCAAAATTAGCTGTTTTCCTGCGGCTTGGAAAGGTAGAAGAATTCAAACCTTATAAGGGGGTTAAGCAAATCAGCTGGGGAGGATTTTTCTCATGGCTACATAAATGCATTTTCATATTTATATAGAAATGTACAAAATTCTTACAGAATACTAATTTACAGAGGATTTTTTAAAGAGATTAATATTCCTTTGACTTATTTTTTTTTATTTTATTTTTTTTAAGACAAAGCCTACTATATAACACAGGCTGGCCTTGATACTCCTATCTCAGCCTCCTGAGTGCTAGGATTATGGATATATGCTACCATGCCCAGTTCATGTGACTTTAAAATCAATATCCAGAAAGTAACTATGAGTATAGATTCTGAAATAAAAGATTAAGTTTTCTTTAATATATGCCACAGAAAAAGAACTTGATATAAACAAATTCAGAATTCAGAGGCTATCTGCCACTATTTTTGTCATTTATGTTCATTTGCAAAACTTTAGTAAATTTAGAATTTAGTATATCTAGATGCAAATAATGTCATGGTTTCACCTGTCCATTAGAATAATATCTAGAAGTTTTATATTCTTTTACATATTCCTGTTATACAAATTTTTTAATAAAGTCCTTAAGAGAAGTTAACACCTAAGTAGTATTGCAGACATCATATAAACAACATGAACAAACTATACCAATCTATTTACATAGTTTTCTAGACTTTTTTGCTCCAATGCTGCAAACTGAACCCAGGCCTCACTCATGGCACATTCATGAGCTACATTCCCAACTCATATACTTGACATAGGGTCCCACAAGGCTGACCTTGAATCTGCAGTTCTGTCTCAGCCTCTCAAGTAGCTGAGATTATGGATAGATATGTGCCACCACATCCAGCCAAATATAATCATTTTAATTTACATTCTTTTACTAGTATTTCCTATAAAAATAGAATCATTATAACATTCTCTTCTTTTATTCTATACTAAAGGTTTAAAAAATGTTATGTTCACATTCATAATAGTCACATAAAAAGTTTGATGTTGCAACAAATTTTACTATCGCATATAATTACATCAGGTATCAACTTACATTTGACGCTTAATATATTCTTTCAGCAATGCTTCATCCACATGATACACCTGTATCCCTGTCCCATCATCATAGTAATACATCATACTGGTAGTAAGTTCTGTTTGTAATGGCTGCTCAGTCCTTTCACCATGTTCTCCATAACCATATGTATCCTCAAAGTTTACTTGATGTGAATTAAAAAAAACAAAATGGGTTTTAAACAAAGGAAAATGCAAAGTGAAGCATTTCCAAAGGTTTATAAAAATAAAGCTATCGTTTATTGCCAGACCAAAAAAAAACTAGCTAAAACACAAGAGACAATAATGTCAAAAACTAACAGTTTGCTCACTTTTTTCAAACTTCATCTAAGTGCAGAAAACAAAAAAATTTATATCATACGTCGAGGATTTCCTCTGCCTCGTCCTCTTCCCCATCCCCGGCCTCTTCCTCGGCTTCTAAAGGAACCTCGGCTCGTACCACCCTCACTTCTCACACTGGACACTTCATCTTGATCATCTCTTTTTTCTCTTTCTCGCCTCCAACCTTTGTAAAATAAAATATTTTTAATACAACCAACTTGCAATAAAACGACACAATTATCATATGAAAACATAGTAATCTCCCTCCAACTTTAGAACTAGTGAAAGTAGCCAGGTTGTCTTCAGATACATGCTTAAAAAAATATCTCTGGGGCTGGGAATAGTGTTATATTTCTTTCTTTTTTTTTTTTTTTTTTTTGGCAGAACTGGGGATTGAACTCAGGTCCTTGCGCTTGCCAGGCAAGTGCTTATTCTACTGAGCCATTTCCCCAGCCCCAATAGTGTTATATTAAGGGTATGCCTGCCAAACATAAGTCCCAAGTTCAATTCCCGGCACACACACACACACACACAAACACACACACACACACAAACACACACACAAATCTCTTTGGCACTTTGCTTTTCTCTGTTTCCTGCCACCAAAATGAGCAGCTTGGTTCCTTCATGCTCTTTTCCCATACTTCCACAAGCCCATCACAGACTGAAACTTCTGAGATGGAGCCAAATGATTTCTTTTAAATTTTTTTAGGGGGGTAAGGGAAATAAGCACTTGCCTAGCAAGTGCTGAGTTCGATCCCTGGTACCACCAAAAGAAAAAAAAAAGCCTTAGAAAATTACTAAAGATGATTTTAAAAAAATTTAAGTATTGATATGTTAAACTTTAAATCCCTACAGAATGTGAAAAAATTAAAAAGACAAAAAAGTATTTTTAAAAATAGGAATAAACAATTACATATTTTTACACAGAAATTTAGAAATCTAACCATATACAGCAGTATAGCAGGCCAGTCCTATGACCTTTTTTCCTTTTCTCTTGTTTTCATTTATTATCTTTTTTTTAAACAAACATTTACTTCTGAGAGACAGTATAGCTGTAATTGGTATGACATGATAAGCAGTACATATTTAGAAGACTAGAATGACAGGCACTCCAAGCATGGCTATAGTACTACACACTGCTATCTTCAGTGCAGTTGCTTAGCTCGCGGGTATCAGCATATATAGTTAGTCAATGTGAGAATCCTACCAATTAGAAAAGTATAAAAACAAGGTATGAAAAGTAAAGCAAGGCTCAGGGAGATGGCTCAGTAGGATAAGTGCTTGCCTGGCAAGCACAAGGGCCTGAGTTCAATACCCAGTTCAAAAGTAAAGCCATATTAATATGCTGAGCTGTAAAGGGCTCAAGTCAACAACTTCTGACATTGCCAGTCCTATGGACAACCCACTACTATTATGGACTATATTGGATTATTTTGCTGAATTCATGCACCTACAATATTTGAATGGCAATGGAATACCCATTTTTGACAAAACTAAACAAAAAAAGGGGATACAAATGAAAGACCATTTTGTATCTGTATATACAAAATAGTTAAGATAGATATACAGCTACTTTCTCTTAATTCAATGAGAAGAAAGATTTGTATTAATAAGGTTTGGACAGGATACATGTCTGCATCTTGTACTATGAATAAACACTATAAAGACAACAATATGCAATGTATTAATTACTGAAACTGTCCTACTAAGTGGTTTTGAAACTGTCTCATTGCTATTTCTCAATGAAATTTATTTTAAAAAGATATTTAAAGAAAAAGATTTTAATAAAATATGCTAGAAAGATTAATAGGCCCTTTGCAAAGATAATTCAGTCAAAATTCATAGTATAGTCAAACACAAAGTTCAAAAATACTAAGTGCCTACAATAGAAAACTAGATGTGGTAGGCACACATGTTTAAACCCAGCACTCTGGTAGGTTAACATAGCAGGATCCAAAGTTCAAGCCCAGGCAGAACACATGCCATGTAAAAGAGCTGGGTTTAATCCCCAAGACCACCAAAAAAAAAGACAAGACCTAACTTATAAAAAATACTTTTAATGCCAGCCTGGACTACACAGTGAGTTTAGGAACAACTTACACAGTGTGACCCTGTCACAAAACCATAACATTTCATAAAATGTTTAAAGCAGCCAGGCATGGAGGCACACACCAGTAATCATAACACTCAGGACTCTGAAGCAAGAAGATCATTGCAAATCCAAGACCAGCCTGGGTTACAAATGAACTCAAGGCCAGCCTGAGTTGCATAGCAATCTTGTCTCAAAATGACAAAAAAATAAATAAAAATTAAAATTAGAAAAATAAAGATGTTTCTATTTAAGGGCTGGTGAGATAGTCTCTGTGTCTGCCTGGCAAGTTCAAGGACCCAGGTTTGCTCCCCAATACTACATGCTGTGCCGGCCACCCAAACCACACATGGTAGCACACGCTTGTAATCTCAGCACTGGGGAGGCTGAAACAGGAGGATCACTGTAATTCTGAGCTGTGTAACAAGAACCTGTACCAAATAAATAAATGGTTTTTAAAAATTTATAAAAAAAGATGTTTCTATTAAGTAATAGACATTCCATTTTTTAAGAAAACTACAAAAAGTGAGAAAAGATACATGAAACACAACATAGAAGTTACATCTACAATATAACACACACACACACAGTAACTGATATTACTCTCTCATGCAAACACAACACCCACACAGAGAAAAGAGGAAATGACCAAAACATTGGTAGGGGAAACAAATCCAAATGGCCAATGACAGGAACATGGCCATGGGAAATGAAAATGAAGATGATGATGATGATAGGTCCTCTACCAAGGGGAAGATAAAAGATCTGGTTACATAAAACGGAAAAGACAGAACTTGTCTTTTATATTGGCAATATGACTGAAAAGCTGAGTAAAATAACCTAATAAATGTGCAGATAAGTAAATCTCAGAACAAGGACTCTCAACCTCAGACCTCTGGACTCCTCAGTGAGGGATATTTGCCATCGCCACCAGCTGTACCCACTGGACGCCACTAGGGCTTACTCAGCCCCCCACTATAACAACCAAGAGGGTTTCCAGACATCACCACATACAGCTTGGTGGGGCAAGATCTTCCCCCTTGAGAATCACAGCTTTATGTTCCATAACTCAATCCTTAATGCTCCTCTTAGAAGTCTGTTTCAAACATTTCTGCTGTAATTGGCATAAGCCTTGTATTATAACCCAATCAACTTACAAAAGTGTTTAATACAATTAAAAAATAAGTGCCATAAAAATATTTACTATGTGCAACTGTTAGCATTTTTAAAAACCAATCATGCTGAGTATATTGGTGCCTACTCATAATCCCAGTATGGTAGCCTAGGCTGGCCTCTGACTCAAGACAGTCCTCCTGCCTCAGTCTACTGGCATTATTACAGGCATGCATGACCACACCCCACCTGGAGAATTTTGTTTTTGTGTTTTTGAGACAGGGTCTTGTTACGCAGTTCAGGCTGACCTTAAGCTCACTTTGCAGCCCAGGATGGTCTCCAACTCCTAAGGATCCTCTTGCCTCTGCCTCTGCCTCTGGAGGGCTGGGATTACAGATGTGTAATCTCCTTGGGAGGCTGAGGCAGGAGGGTCACTGCAAGTTTGAGGCTATCCTGGCTATAAAGTGAATTCAAGGCCAGCCTGAACTATATAGTGAATGAGAGCCAGGTTGTGGGTTCAATCTAGGAAAGAAAAATAAATAAATGAATAAAAAGAAATACAAATGAGACCCTGTCTCAAAAAGACCAAAAACAAAACAAAATTTAAAAAAAACAACAAAAAAACAGTTCATGACTTCATATACTGATGTACTACTTCTCATTCAGGTTGTAGTTTACATCCTGAAAAAATTACCAGAGCACCTCTTGTACTTATGTATTATTTACACATGCATAGAGTATTCATGGTGGTACCTCCAAAATGCAAACCAATGAAATGCCCTCCAACAGTGAGCTGATTTCATCAAACAGTGAAATATCTTGTAGCAGAAGGAAAGAAAAAGAATTATAGCAAGACCACCAAAAATTAATGATATCATACTGCATTTTCAAAATAATACAAAAAAACTAGAACATACAAGCTTATTTTTTCCCAGGAAGGAGGCAATGGGATGACACTACAGAGGACACACAGGGAAGTTAGCAGTGTTTGATTAATCTTTTTCTTTTCTAAGATAGTCTCTCTATGTATTTAGATTGCCTTGGACTAAGTGGCCAAAACTGGCCTTGAACTTGTGGCAGTCCTGCTTTAGCCTCCCAAGTGCTGTAAATAAAGGCATGGACCACACCACAGCTCTGCTAACCTATTGTTTCTTAAAATGCTAAGTTTCCAGTTTGTTACATTACTATTCTTTATAGCTTCACATGTATATTTTCTTATAGTCTCAATGTTTCAATCAAACTTTTAAAAAATTTAAATTATGAGTATCCAGTATTTTTAGAATAAAATCTTTACATCATGTATTTAAAAAAAATGGCAGAGGAGCCTTAATTATTCTTTTTTTTTGGTCTTTTTTTTTTTTTTTTTTTTGAGACAGAGTCTCACTATGCAGTTCAGGCTGGCCTTAAGCTTACTTTGTAGCTCAGGCTGGTCTTGAACTCACAACAATCCTCCTGCCTCAGTCTCCTAAAGTGCTGGGATTACAGGCATGCGCCACCACACCTGGCTCGATTAGTTTTCTATAGTTTTATAATTTTAAAATTACATTTTATAAATAACAGCAAAATATAACTACTGATAAAATTATTAGTGACAAGGAAATTAGTGATTTTTATAGATAAACTATTTTTAAGGATATCACTGATAAAATGTGTATCTCCCAGTTACTATCAAATGATTCAGAACAGAAATCAATATAGCAAAATTACTAAATAATGTCTAGACAGGTAGGTAGTCTTCACATAATTCTTTCCACATTTAAAGTTTCCCAGATGAGGGCTAGGGAGACAGCTCAGTGTATAAGCATCTACCTACCAAGTGCAAAGTACTGGGTAAATACATCTGAGGCTTTAAGCTGGGCATGGTAGCACACACCTGTAATCCCAGTCCTCCAGAGGCAGAGGCAGAGGCAAGAGGATCCTTAGGAGTTGGAGACCATCCTGGGCTGCAAAGTGAGCTTAAGGTCAGCCTGAACTGCGTAACAAGACCCTGTCTCAAAAACACAAAAACAAAGTTCTTCAGGGGGTGTGGTCGTGCATGCCTGTAATAATGCCAGTAGACTGAGGCAGGAGGACTGCCTTGAGTCAGAGGCCAGCCTAGGCTACCTGGTAAGTACAAGGTCAGCCTGAACTGCATTGTCTCAAAAAGACCAAAAATAAATAAATAAATAAATGTGAAACCATCAAATATTAAGTTAGAACACATTAAAGCATCTATGAGTCCACAATAGTAGGAAGTTATTCCTTTCATAGAATGTCAGCTTCTAAATTCAGAAGAATGATACAACAAAAAAAAAAAACAGCATTTGCAAGCATCATGGTGAGAACTCAGTCTGGCAAGAATCATCAATGGAAGTTGAAGCTTGTGTGAAAAATCTACAGAGAAAACAATTGTTTGTACAGCCCCACCAAGCATATACTGATTACAAAAGAAGAAAGAGCATCTTTAGAATAAAAAATCTGAAGTACCTGTCCAACTCAGCGAAGGGTTTAAATCAGTGTCATATGCATTCCCATTTGATATACACTAACAAGAAAACTATCTGCCAAAACTTTGTAGCCCAAACCTGACCATGAGGAAGCTTCAAAAAGTAAAATGAAGTCATAAAGAACAACCCAAGAAAACTGTTAGACAAGGATAGAATCTAAAGAGGAAAAAAAACTGAAAGCAATGTGTGGTCCCAGAACCTGGGGATGTGGTTTAGGAAATACAGAGAAAATCTGCCTGTGAATAGTCATGTTGCATGAATACTAAAAACTCCAGTGTTGTGAACTGTGCAACCGTAACCATCAGCAGTGATGTACACCTATAATCCCACCTATTTAGAGCAGGATCACAAGTTCAAGACCACAAAAGGCAATTTAGGAACACCTATGTCCAAATAAAAATTTAAAAGGGCTGAAAATATACTTCCTCAGTGGTAGAACACTTGCCTGCTATGCACAAGGCCCTGTTCCAGTATCGCTATCTTCAGTACCACAAAAATAAAAATTAAGAGCTGGAAAGATAGACATAGCTCAGGTGGACTAAGCACCTGCTGAGGCAAGTGTAGAGATCAGAGTTTGATCCCTGGCACCACATGCCACACTGGTGCTGGCCCAACCCCTGGGCTGGCCCTGCCTCCAGGTGTGCTGAGCTGGCCACTGAGTCCCAGCTGTGTAGTGAGACCCTGTACCAAATACATAAAAATGAGTATTAAGAAACTATGCTATGGCTATACTGTTCTTATGAAATAGTCATAGAGGATCTAAAGAGATAAGTTATCTACAATTTACTCTGTTTTTTTTTTTTGGTGGAACTGGAGATTGAACTCAGGCCCTTGTGCTTGCCAGGGAAGCTCTTATTCCACTGAGCCATCTCCCTGGCCCTACAATTTACTCTTAAACAGTATGTATTATTTTTTTGTTTTTTGAGACAGGATCTTGATATACATATCAGGCTGGCCTTGAGCTCACTGTATAACCCAGGGTGGTCTCGAACTCCCAGTGATCCTACTGCCTCAGCCTCCTAAATGCTGGAATTACAGGCATGCATCACCACTCCCAGCTTATAGTTACTAATCTAATAAGCACTAAAATGAAAAGGTTTTAGTCATGTTTCTCTCAGCATGCAACTTACTCCGTGTATCATTTCGCCTATTATTATGTGTTGATTTACTGGCTTCAGCTTGACATCTTGAGTTATTCCGGGATCCAGGTCTTTCTTGACTGTCCGGCCTAAGGTCATCTAAGTGGAGTGGTACCCACTTGTGCTTATTAGCTTAAATAAAGCAAGATAAAATTAGCAACAATGTGCAATTTTCATTAAAGCTTTGTAATGCTAAGTTTATTTACTTTATAGAATTATTTGTAGTGTCAAAAAGTATATTGTTGAGCCGGGCATGGTGGCGCATGCCTGTAATCCCAGCACTCGGGAGGCTGAGGCAGGAGGATTGTTGTGAGTTCGAGACCAGCCTGAGCTACAAAGTGAGCTTAAGGCCAGTCTGAACTGCATAGTGAGACCCTGTCTCAAAAAGACAAAAAAAAAAAAAAAAAAAAAAAAAAAAAAAAAAAAAAAAAAAAAAGTATATTGTTTTCACATAGTTATTTTATTAACTTGTGCAAAATGACTAAAAATCAAGTGGAAAAACCAATGGCATAATACCACTGGAATTATTTTAAGAGAAATGCTAACTATTCTACTTAATTTGAGGGATAGGTTTTTAAAAATAATATATATACACTAGTCCTGCCTACTAACTTAAATTCTTAGGCTTTAGAATGATACACATGAAAAGATATTATAATGCTTAGGCAGTTAGGTTTTGGCTTCAAAATACTTTTAGCTTTAGATCACTGCATAAAATAGTCATCGATCTAGGATTACTAACAATGAAGTTTCCCAAAGTGTAAGTGGAGCAAGTACAAAATCTGTGTAAAATTTGACAGAAAATGTTTAGAGTTATTACATATATACAATCAGATTAACTTTTCTTGATGACTAATGACATAACTAATTGCTAGTTAAATTAGAGTAAATATGAATTCCAAAGTTAAGGCTTCTTACTCAGTGTTCTGTTCAACTGACATTTTCTACTAAAGTAAGAAAAAGTTAAAAGCAAAATAAAAATCACAAAGTAATTAAGGGGACAGAAGTGAAAATCAGAAGTACTGATTTTCTGTAAATCCTATGTCAGATGAAGGATAGAACATGGAAAAAAAATCTTTTTTAACTATTCTTTAAAACCTTTCATAAATTCTATCAACAATATTCCAGGGATAAGCACACCCTTCTTTTTATGTAAGAAATATATTCTTGCTGAGTGTGGCACACACCTACAATCCCAGCACACAGAGGCTGAAGCAGGTTGATCACTGCAAGTTCAAGGGTAGTCTCATAGTGAGACTGCCTCCAAAATATTAAAAGTATATTTTCTAGGCAATCAATTAATGCTTTGATTTTACATTCTCCAAAACAGCTTGTGTTAGTATTAAACAATCAATTTTCCAAAAAAATCAACTAACTAGCAGGACAAATTTTAGGATGTTAGGTCTGTCGTATGTAGGAATCTTAGACAGCCAAAGACTACTTATATCGGTAGAAAGCAGGAAAAAAAATAAAAGTGGGTAAGAAGTGAAACATTTCTCTAACAGTGCTTGGTTACCCTATCTCATCTACTTTTTAGCAATTATCCCTTGCTTACTGTATCAAGGGAGCCTAATGTATATCCTGCAGCAAATAGCTCTTCATGAGAAAAGTAAATTATTCAATTAAGTGCTATTTTCTTGCATATAATAGAACACAAGGAAGGAAGAAAACAAAGAAAGAAAAAGACATAGGACAAAGAGATAAGAGACAGCAAGGATATATCCTGTACACTGCAAGATTAAGAAGGCCATTCACTGTCTCCTCCTATTTTGTATTCACATATTGTATATTTATATGTTGTATTTACTGTGGAATAAATGTTTCAGTGGCTTTCATGACACTCAAAATTAAATGATTAGGCTGGGTATATACCTCACTGGTAGAGCATGCACTTGCCTAGCATGTGTGAAGCCTTGGGTTTAACCCCCAGTACTTCAAATAAATTAATTAGCTCTAAGTTACCAGACCATGGGCCATGCCCATGTCTCTCAGCTTATCCCTGTCCCATTCTCTGGGTTCAAAACAATGAAAGAGTAAATGCTTTTACAAAGCAAGTAAATTATCTATTTGCCCCTAGACATAATGAAAGGTTCAGCAAAAAATGGAAAAGGTTGTGAAGAATTGTTTTTTTCCTTCAAAGTGTATTTTTATAAGGAAATGCTGAAAGGAAAAAAATTTGTCTTATATTTTCTCTAAAAAAAATTAATCCTGGGAGCCGGGAGATGGCTCAGTACAATAAGAGCTTGTCTGGCAAGCACAAGGGCCAGAGTTCAATCCCTGGTACCACAAAAAAAAAAAAAAAAAATTCTGAAAAATTTAATTTCCTCAGAATTTCACAAGAAAAAAAGGAAGCAGTTCAAAGGCAATGTGAAAAGAATAGTAACTACGACTTTTTATGAATATATCTACTCTCATGCTATACCTGAAGTTTATCATATTTTCTTACATGTAATAGAATACAAGAAAAAAAAAGACAGAGACAGAGATAGACACAGAAACAGACAGCTGATGGGTCTAGAAATGTTATAGTAATGAACAGTAACTAAGGCAGATAGTTTATCCTAAGCAATACAAAGCACATAACAATGAAGACCACAGACAATTCTTGATTACAACCACTTTCGTCAAACACTGAACATCCAAGGAGATACAGAATACTGACCTCTCCTGCGGTGATTACTTGATTGGGCCTCATCTTCACTCACATTTTCACCAGGACCATTTAATTTGGTTTCCCGGTTTTCTTTGCTCTCACTGTTACTTCTTTTTTCAACCTTCTCTTCTTTTTCTTTCCTAATTTGGGACTTCTTATTGCTTTGGCTTAGGCCACTCTGAAACTGCAGAAAATTTTTTTGAACAGAACAATTGTTCATTAACATTTTCACTAGCATGTCCCAAAATCTGCAGTCCCAAAATCTGTAGTAATATACTTTACCTAAATATTGTAAAACAAATGACAATTTCTGAAATATAAAACAACATTTTGGGCCAGCCAAATAGCTCAGCAGATTAATACGCCTGCTTAAGCAGACACAGTAGGTGAAGGGGGGAGGGTTTGATCCTCGGCCTGCCATTCTGGCCCTTTCCCCCAGGGTGCTGAGATAGTGACTGAGACTGGGTGTGGTGACATGCACCTGTAATCCCAGCTCTTGGGAGGCTGAACACAGGAGGATCACTACGAAACCAAACCAATCTACGTAGTGAGACCCTGTAGACCCTGTACTAAAATACAAGACAAAAAACATTTTGTCAGGTGCAGTGGTGCATACCTGTAATCACAGTGTTTAGGAGGCCAAGACAGAAGGATCATCTTAAATTTGAGGCCAACTTATTCAAGGCCAGCTTCTCTTCTCCTCTCCTGTCCTCTCTTCGTCCTTCAATTACCAAGTTCATTACCAATACTACTGGCAACATCAAAAGATGACACGGCAGGGCCGGGAAGATAGCTCAGTAGAATAAGCAATTGCCTGGCAAGAGCAGGGTCCTGAGTTCAATTCCCGGTACCACAAAAAAAAGATGACAAGGCAGTCATGGTGCACATGCCTGTAATTCTCAGGCATGGGAATTAGGAGGCTGAGGCAGGAGGACTGCCTGAAATTCAAGGCCAGCCTGGTCTTTACAGTGAGTTCAGGGCAGCTTGAACTATATAGACCCTGTCTCAAAAAAACAAAATGTAAAAAATGAAAAGATGACTACAAATTTAACAAAAAAGCACTCTTTGGATCAAGTCTATATAAAGGGCCTTCACAGTGAAAATACTCTTAGAGTCTTCTGTTTGTTCTTGCAGCAGTGTAACTGAATCTGAGACTTTCTCACTAAGCTACGTTTCCAACTTTTTTTTTTTTTTTTTTGCAACAAGGTCATGTTTACATTGCTAAATTGCCCAAATTGGTGATGTTCTTGCCTCAGTCTCTCAAACTGCTGTAATTAGAAGCAAGCACCAGCATGAGCGGCTGAGACTTTAAATTCTGCATGTTGAAATGAGAATATGTGACTTTTAATTATTTTTATAGGCCTCAAATAATACTTACTCCAGTGTTCACTAATTCACTTGGTGTTGGCCAAAGAGCCATATCGCTGAAATCACTGGCCTAAAAAAAAAGATAATTGTTATGCCTTAAAATTATTTTTAAACTTTTAAATAGAAAAAACTATTTACTAAAAGTGATAGCAATTTAAAAAACCACCAATCTATATTTATATGAAGATATTTGCCAAATTAATTCAAAAGCTTCTCCAAACAGAACATTTGGAAATACAAATGCTTTGATCTCTTGATCAACTGAGCAGCACTGTATGACATTAGATATAAATGACAGAAGTATCTGGGGATATATGGATAAATCTACAGTCCTCTAGAACAGTGGTGGCAAATCTGTGGCACATGTATAGCAGGAGTTTTCCTCGCTGAAAACTCTAAAAGATTTGCCATTACTGCTCTACACTATTATCTTCAAACTAATATAATAATCTAAGAAGAGTTCTTAAGGACCATTTTCACAATCAATAGAGTTTCCTGAAAAGACATACCTTACTGGATTTCTTTGTCTTAAGTATTCCTGCTTTAATAGGTTTTGGGGGACTGGGCTCTAAAGAAAAAGACACGAAATTGTTTTAACAACTATTTCAGTCAGTATGTTTAGTAAAATAAAATACCAATTTCATTAGACACTATAGTCTTTACTCCTGATAAAATCCAAACTTCTGAAACTCAAACTCCTAGCACGAAATCAACTACATTTAATACATAGATTAAAAAAAATATATGTAGATTCAAATTGGCCTTCCACATCCACAGCAAGAGGAGAAAAATAGGGCTAGGCTACAGCTCAGCAGCATAAGTGCTGACCATGACAAGCACAATGGTCCCTGAGTTCAATCCCTAGCTAAAAAAAGAAAGGAAATAGCTGAGCATGGTGGTATATGCCTGTAATCCCAACACTCGGGAGGCTGAGGCAGGAGGATCATTGGGAGTTTTGAAGCCAGCCTGGGCTACAAAATAAGTTTAAGGCCAGCCTAAAAAGCATAGCAAGACCCTGTCTCAAAAAGAAACAAAAAGGAGCTGGGGAAGATGGCTCATTGGAATAAGTGCTTTCCTGGCAAGCACAAGGGCCTGAGTTCAATCCTCTGTTCCGCCAAAAACAAAAAAAAAAAGAAGAAAAAAAAAGCAAAACATGAATAGTAGTTCAATTTACAACAAACTGATAAACCAAACATTTCATTAATAGAATATCAGAAAAATCTGAAACATAACTAGGATGGGGTAGCACTAGGGATTGAACCTAGGACATTTATACTGTGCTACACATACCCCCAGCCCTTTTTTCTTTTTGTCTTTTATTATGAGACAGTGCCTCGCTAAGTCGCTAAATTGTCGAGGCTAGGCTCAAAGCTGCAATACTCCTGCCTCACCTTCCCAGTGTCTGAACTACAAGTGTACATCCTATGCTTGGCTAGAAATATATATTTGAATGAAGTTCAACTCAATTTCTAATAGGTTGTAGTTTTCTATAAAGTAATACCTTTGCAAAAGAGCATTCAGAAAATGGGTCATCCAAAGATACAATAAATATTAATGATATGGGAAGAAAATGTTCAAAAGGGAAGGGAAACTAGGGAGGGAGAGAGCAAAAGCAAGGGAAAAGAAAACAATGAGAAAAGGAAAAATATAAACCAAAACTTTTGTAAATAAGAAAGGGAAGCAGGGTTGAAGGGAGGGTAGATGAATGGGGAAGAAAAGGATCAAGATGTACCATGCACAGTACAAATTCCCTATGATGATTATGATCATAATGTATACCTAAAATGTAGCAGTAGTGCTTCAGCAGCACATATACTAAAATGTACCATCAGTAAACTTAATATCTTGCATAACTATATCTGTTAATCTGAGCAACAGATTTGATGATAAAAATAGAGAATATCAATCATTGTTAATCAGCTATTCTTGTTTTGAAAATCTATAACATGTATTGTTGTACATTACCCTGTCTCCATCTCTTTAGATTTTTTTTTTTTTTTTTTTTGTATTTTAGGAAGGGTCTACAGGGTATTCAAAGTCTCACTACTAGATCTAACTCCGTAGTGATTTTCCTGTTTACAGCCTCTCAAGAGCTGGGATTATAGGTGCATGACACCATACCCAGTTTCAATCAAGGCCAGCACAGCAGGCCCAGAATCGAACTCCTGGCCCCTGAGCCTGCTTGCAGGTGCTTTGATAGCTATTTGGCCAGCCTTTCTTGCTTGTTTTTATTCTTCAAAATAAAATAAAATTATATATACATAAAAAAGAATAGGTCAGAAACCTTAACTATTTGTCCTAGGAAACAAACAGGCTTAGCAACCTTATAAAGATTTAGCTAGAATCAAGCCATAAGAGAAAATAATTGGTCTCTAAAAGTTCATATACTTGTGGCCTAGTGGTGGTGCTCAACGCACAAGACCCTGGGCTCAATCTCCAGCACCATGAATGAATGAATGAACAAACGAATGAATGATGGTGGACAATAAAGGAAAAAATACACTATCTCCAAATGTAGAAGCTTTTATAGCCTTTTTTCATTTATTTCATTGCCTGTTCAAGATGGTTTGATCACCTAGGAAAGCGTTACCAAAGTATTAAAACAAAAATAAACTTGAGATATAACATAGTAATCCAGCAAAGCACAAATCCTTCAGTCATGCCAACAGCCAATTTAAGAGAATAAAGCAATGTTTATATTTTTACAAAGTGCAGAAGCAGCCAGGCAGGGTGATTCCAAGGTTGGAATCACAGCAAAGGGGAAGTTAAAGCAAGAGGATTATGAATTCCAGAACAGCCTGGGAGATTATATATATATACACAAATACTATCTGAAAAAGACAAAATCATTTGGGGATGGAGGAAATGGGAAAGTGAAAAAGGAGGGAAGTAAAAAAGATCAATACTGGACACATAGCTAAATGTGTATGTTGACACATACCTGTGATCCCAGCATTCAGGAGGCTGAGGCAGAAGAATCACCAGCTTGAGCTACATATGAGTTCAAAGCCAGACTGAACTACATAGCTAGATGCAGTCTCAAAAAAACAAAAACAAAAACCTGGCTATGTATCCACACATACTACTTCTCCGCTGAGATGGTAATTGAGACTGGGCATGGCATGGGCACCTACAATCTCAGTGCTTGGGAGGCTGAAAACAGGAAGATCACTACTAAGTCTGATCTACATAGTGAGACCTGATAGACCCTGTACTAAACACATAAAAAGGGGTGATACTAATTTTTTTTTTTTTTTTTTTGAATCTAGAAGCAGTTTGAGTTTGTCTTGCTTTTGCAGTACTAGTGATTTACCTAAAGGCTTTGGTACTGAACTACATCCATTCATTCACGCCTTTGAAAGTCTTGCTAAATTGCTTAAGCTGGGCTTGAACTTGCAAGTTTCCTATTGGCCTTCCAAGTAGCTGGAATTATAGCATGTACTGCCATGCCTGGCTGAAAGCAGTTTTAAGCTAGATATTGAACACTTAATTAAAGGAAGAAAGTGATGATGTAATCCATAATGGGCAAATAGGCAATCTTGAATCTACTTTTAAAGTACTAAGTACACAAATACTCCTGTTGCCTTTCTACATTAGATATCCATATACATGTGCACATAAATGTATACATCTGCACACAGATAAAATATTACAAAAAACTACATTTAGGAACCAGATGTAGTGATGCCCACTTGTAATCTTAGCACTCTGGAAGGCTGAAGCAGGAGGATCCCCGTTGGAGTTAGCCTGAACAACTTAGAAATACCCTGTGTTAAATATTTTTTAAAAATTATTTTTTATCTGTTTTGAGACAGGGACTCATTATGGAGTTCAGCCTTGCCCTGAACTCAGGGCAATCCTCCTGCCTTAGCTCCCCAACTGCTGGGATTACAGGCATACACCACCATGTCAAGCAAATAAAAATTTTTCTAAAGGACTAGGAATGTAGCTTAGGAGAAAGGCCAAACGCAGTCCTCAGTACTAAATAAAAGACATACACACAAATAGTAGATGTAATAAGGAAAAAAATTAAAAATATAGATAATTAGGACAAAAATGGAATCTAGGGATACATACAGTTCAGTGGTACAGCCCTAGATTTGATCCTATGCACCTCATCAAAAAATGAAAAGATATAAACCCTAAGGGAAGGAGAAGAAAAAGTAACATTAGCTAAGCTAATTTAAATATGCTCTGTAACTTTACTGTATTTTATAAAAGCTGCATGGCATAGCTGGGCCAGGAGGCGCAAGCATGCAATTCAGGAGGTTAAGGCAGAAGGATCACTGGAGTGTAAGGCCATCCTGGGATACAGAGTGAGTTTAAGGTCAAATCGCACTCTACTGCCAGAACCTGTTTTATGGTGTATCTAGTTGTCCCCCTAAAGCCTCAGGCAGCCAGTCACTGGGGCAGTCTTCTGAGAGTCTGTGATTAATTCCTGATCCAATGCTGGGATTAGAGGTGTGAATGCTACACCTGCACTGGTGTGGATAGCTGAATACAATATAAGGGTGGGAGAGAGGCTTGCTAGCTGCCTCATCTACCACACCTGTCTTTCCTCTCTGCTGTTTTTCTGCCACCTGAACTGCAGCCCTCTACCATGTGCCACTCTGCCTTGGAGCCAGCCAGGTATGGACTGAAACCTCCACAAACTGTGAACTAAATAAACTTTTCCTTCCTTAATTCTGGGTGTTGGGTATTTTGTCCCAGCAAACCAAGACACTTGACTCAAAAAAGCAAACCAACTACATGGTATCTAATTTACAAAACACTTTTCCCTATACATGAAAAATATGCAAGAAATACTGCTGATTTAATAAGTCAAGCACATTTTTTTTTTTCGTCTTTTTGAGACAGGGTCTCACTATGCAGTTCAGGCTGGCCTTAAGCTCACCTTGTAGCTGAGGCTGGTCTCAAACTCACAACAATCCTCCTGCCTCAGCCTCCCTAGTGCTGGGATTACAGGCATGCACCACCACGCCCAGCTTAAGTCAAGCACATTATATACTAGGTCATTATAAAATACAGGGCTGCAGAGATAGCTCAGCACCTGCTTGGCAAGTGCACAGTCCTCAGTTCTAGGTTCAATTCCTGACACAAAATATATAAAATACAGTTTACTATTATTCCATGTAACAGCAACAAAGGATAGGCTATTCAAAGAAATTTATTTTCTTTTTATTATAAATTAAACAATCATAAAGGTCAAAAATTTAGCTGTTGGGTTTTTTTTTTTGTATGAGGACTAGAACTCAGGACCTTGTGCTAGACAGGCAGGTACTGTGTCACCAAGCTATCTCCCTCCCCCCAGAAATTAAATATTAAAAAATTATGATTTTTGAATACACACAAATTGCTTTAGTTTTCATTTTAAATGATCTAATTAACTGGAGGGGGAATGTATAACATGACAGGCTAATAATGTTTTTGTTGATTTAAACCAGGCAAGGTGGCACAGGCACATTGTAATCTCAACACTTGGGAGGTTGAGGCAGGAGCAACACCATAAACTTGAGTCTGGCCTAAACCACAAAGTGAGACCTTGTCCCAAAAACTAAAGCATAATTTTTTTTTTAATTAAAAAATTATATTTCACTCAGTACATGCCTATAATCCCAGTATTTTAGAGGTTGGGACAGGAGGATTGTTGTGAGTTTGAGCCAGCCTGAACTGTAGAGTGATATCCTGTTTCAACCTGAGCCTCCCAAACAAAAAAAAAAAAAAAAAAATCCTGGCTAGGCATGGTGACACACACTTGTGACAGGAGGATAGCTGCCGACTTCAAGACCAACCTGGGCTACAAAGTGAGCTCAAGGCCAGCCTGAACTGCATAACAAAGACCCTGTCTCAGAAAGACTGCCCCCTAAAAAAGAATAAACTCATTGCATGCCTGTAGTACCAGCACTCAATAGGCTAAAGCAGGAGGATCACAAATTTGAGCTCTGACTGGGCTACATAACAAAACCCTAATTCAAAACCCAACAGGGTTTTGTTATGTAGCCCGGTCAAGAGCTCAAATTTGATATATCACATGTCCAGTTTGAATATCACATGGCAAGATAGCTCAGCAGATAAAGCTGCTGAGGCAAATGCAGTGACCATGGTTCAATCCCCAGCACCACACACCATGCCAGACCCAGCTTGAGCTCACTAAGCGCACCACCAGAGTTGGGCATGGTGGTGCACTCCTGTAATCCCAGTACAGGAGAGGATAAAAACAGGAGGATCACTACTAATCTGAGCTCTGTAGTGAAACCATGTACCAAATACATTTAAAAATGAATAACCTTACATTGAGCTAAAGACATTGTAACAGAGATGTGTGTATACTCATATTTGTAATATAATGCAATTTCTAATACAGTAACTAAATCTTGGACACAGCCTATAGCTCAACAGAGGAATAGGAAATGTTGTTATACATAGTGCAGTATGACTTCCATACAAAAGGATGAATTTGAGTCAATTATAGAACAATGGATGTATCTTAAGCCCATAATGTTCATATACAAGTCTGAATATCACATAGTTTCTGTTATATAAAAAAATTTAGCACATACACATAATATATAACACATACATTTTAACATATGGACATTATATATTATGTTATATGAAATAAATAACAGATAATAGGGGGAAAATAGAAAACGAAAAGCTATGGCAATGTACCTGAAAGTGACCTTGACTTAATACAACTGTCTCACATTTTTGTATGTTCTTTGGCCTATTAGTCTGATTTTCAATCAGTATGTATGATAATTAACTTGAGAAGGTCTTTTAAATAAATGAACTTGATTCTGGAAACTAAAAGGGGGTCCAGGGAGAGAACTCAGCAGCATAAACACTTGCCTTGCAAGCATGAGAGTTTAATTATGACACCAAAAAGAAAAAAAAAATTGAAATCTTATCCATATATTATAATTCCCTACAGTGACAGAATCATTCTTTATTGCAAACATGTACTAACAAGTCAAAAAAATTAGATACTAATAAAATTAAAGTTGAATAAGCACATTTAAAATTCAGGAGAAAAATTCAGGAATAAAATAAAATTCAGAGAAAAAAACCAAAATCTTATGTTCACTTTCAAGCAGATGCAACTAAAAACAAATTTATGCTACCAGAGGCTACAAGTATATAACACAGCCAGATCCAATCTCAAAAAAAAAGAAAAAAAAAGTGATCTAGACTGGGGAGATGGCTCAATAGAATAAGCGCTTGCCTGGCAAGTGCAAGGGCCTGAGTTCAATCCCCAGTTCCGCAAAAGAAAAAAAAAGCTGAAAAAAGTGACCTAAATATGTATTTTTTCAAACATGTTGAATGGGATACTTTTTAAAATGTATTTGGTACACGGTCTGCAGGGTCTACAGGGTCTCACTATGTAGATAGGACTCGTAATGATCCTCCTGTTTTCAGCCTCCCAAGTGCTGGTATTACAGGCATGCACCAGCACGCCCAGTCTCCATGGCCCTTTCGACGCACCTGAGAGGCCAGGATGGCACAGCAGGGATCAACCCTGGTCACTGCACTCTGCCTAAGCAGGCGCTTTAGTCCGCTAAGCTATCTGGCTGGCCCAAGTGGGATACTTTCTATACAAGTTTTTTGAGGAATATTACAATGCTTTTAAAATGTTATTCTTAAACCACAGAACTCTATAAAAAGATAGTTTTGAATAACAAAAACTTATTTTCAGAAGCTTGAATTCTCATCTTTTTTTTTTTTAAGGGAAGGGTCTATAGGGTCTCACTACTAGATTGGACTTCTAGTGATCCACCTGTATAAAGCCTCCCAAAAGCTGGGATTATAGGCATGTGCCACCACGCCCAGTCTCAATCCCTATCTCAGTGCACCCTGGAGGTGGAACTGGCACAGCAAGGGGCTGTGTATGGGAGGGGGACCCACTGGTGCTTTAATCCACTGAACTGTTTGGCACATCCTTGAATTCTAATTGTGAACTCACAGTGCATCAGCTTCCACTCCTGGCCTAGCAAAGTTTTAATTAAAGAAATGTACATTTTATTATGTTTAAGGAAAAAACATGTCACTTTGCTCCAATAAATGGATGTTTACAAAAATCTTACAATGCTTTTTAAAAACTTAATTCTCTTGCTATAATAATAGGAATATCTATAGTAAATTAGCTGAAAGCAACATGAAGTAACAAATAATTCTTTCAACATCTAACCCAGAAGCTGGGTATGATGGTACACAATGAAATCCCAGCACTTGGGAGGCTGAGGCAACAAGATCATCTGGAGTTCAAAGTCAACCTAGGCACTTGCCTCAGAAAAACCAAAAAATCAATAACAGATTTTGAGGCCAGCCTGGCCTACATAGTAAGCCTAAGGCCAGCATGAGCTACATAGCAAGACTTAGTCTCAAAAAAAAGTTCAATTTTGTCTAAATAAGAAAATCAAGTCCAAGGAGATAGTTCAGCATCACACACACCTGCTTGCCAAGTGCAAGGTCCTGACTTTGATCCCTGGTACTGGGAAGAAAAATAAAAAAGTTAAGCCATGGGCCAGAGATTTAGCTCAGTAGCCCAGTACCTGCTTGGCAAGTATGAGGTCCTGAGTTGGATTACCTGACAAAGAAAGAAGAGAGACAGAAACAGAGACAGACAGACAGACACACACACACACACACACACACACACACACACACACACACACACACACAGAGAGAGAAAGAGATAGTGAGGAGGCAGGCAATAATAATGGCACATACTTGTAAATCCCTGTGTTTAGAAAGCTCAGGCAGGATAAAATTCAAGGGCAGCCTGGACTACAACTATAATAATATATATGATGTGAGGTGGACCTAGCTGTGACATCTGTGGTCCTCTCATCACCGGAGCTGATGCAGGTAATATCCCTGGCCCCAGGTGTCTATTCTTCCTCACCACTCCAGGCATGTCCCTCAAAAACCCTTGGACTCCGTAGAGCAGCTCCTCCCTGCTAGAACATTCAAAGTCTTAATTTTTCTTTTTAAAAAGTCAAACAGAAACAACTACAATGCAGACTGATAAGAAAGGCTTGATTAACTTTCTCAATGATATTTATAGGCTACACCTCAGTAATTTTCAATTTAATTTAAACTCATTTAAACCTATTTATTTATTTATTTATTGTCTTTTTGAGACAGGGTCTGTGTACAGGCTGCTTTGAGCTCACTTTGTAGTCCAAAGTTGTCTTGAACTCAAAATAATCCTGTCTCAGCCTCCCAATTGCTGGGATTACAGGTGTGAGCCAGGTGTGGCATGCCACTTCAGTAATTCTTAAAGTTTAGATGATAAAACGGATTAGTCAATGCTTTAAAATAAAAAAAATGAAGGGGTCAGGGAGATGGCTTAGTGGAATAAGTGCTTCCCTGGCAAGCGGAAGGACCTGAGTTCAATCTCTGGTGCTGGGAAAAAAAAAAAAAAAAAAACCAATAAGAAGTCATATATTGCCGGGCGTGGTGGTGCACGCCTGTAATCCCAGCACTCGGGAGGCTGAGGCAGGAGGATTGGTATGAGTTCGAGACCAGCCTGAGCTACAAAGTGAGCTTAAGGCCAGCCTGAACTGCATAGTGAGACCCTGTCTCAAAAAGACAAAAAAAAAATTAAAAAATAAAAAATAAAAAAATGGAATGGTATTTTGTTCTAACTGTGTAGAAAGGCCTGTGAAGATATTTAGTAAACTGTAACATGATTTTTCTTTCCAAGGGGACATCAAAAGTTCTGTTTTTACAAGGAGAATATTTCACATATAGAATTTAAGTGAAATGTAATTTCATCAGGGTAGTAACAGTAAGCTACGTAAGGTTTCTGGGATGCAGACACAAAGAGTTGATGAAAAGCAGCACAGGATCACAGAAGAACAAGAATGAAAAGATGAGTGGGGCAGCAGCACAGCAAGCCACAGTCTCAGCCTGGAAGAAACTAAGGAAGGAGATCAAAATGTTGAGTTCTTTATGGACAGCTTAGTTGCACTTCATTTCAAACTTTAAAAAATAATGTATAGGCTAGGATGAAACCAGTCATGATGGCGCAGGCTTGTAATCCCAGCACTAGGGAAGCTGAGGCAGGAGAACTGGTTTGAGTTTTAAGGTCAGCCTGGGTTACAAAGTGAGTTCAAGGTCAGCTAGGACTCCATAGTGAGACCATGTCTCTAAATACAAAGATAAACAGGCTTGGATGTAGTTCAGGGGTAAAGAACTCCCAGGTGCTGCCATTCTCAGTACCGCACACAGCCTGGGTAGTTTGGTGAGACCCTGTCTCAAATGTAAATAAAAACAGGCGGGTTTTTATTTACAGAGGCAGAAAGAAAGTGCCAGAGATGTAGCTCATTGGCACAAGTGCCTGCCTGGGCAAATATAAAGTCTTTTTGAGTTCCATTCCTGGCACAAAAAAAAAAAAAAAAGGAAAAAGAAAAAGAACGGAAGAGAAAACTGCTTCACTTATATCTCCAGGTTCTAAAGCAGAGGAAATTTACGATTCATGTCCTACTGTTTCTTCCTGTATGTTTCCTGTTTCCTGTTTCTAACTTTGGCAATAAACTTTCTGGCAAAATATTGTGGATAGATTTATTTTACCTCATTAACAATAGAATGACAGTAGACCCAGATTTGGACAACACAGACTTGATATAAAGCTATAAATATAGTATAATTAATGTTCTTTCGCCAGGCATGGTGGTGCATGCCTGTAATCCCAGCACTCAGGAGGCTGAGGCAGGAGGATTGTTGTGAGTTCGAGATCAGCCTGAGCTACAAAGTAAGCTTAAGGCCAGCCTGAATTACATACTGAGACCCTGTCTCAAAAAGACAAAAAAAAAAAAATTCTTTCTTAGGAGGACATGTATGCATGCCTGTTATCCCAGCTACATACTTTACTTGGTAGGCTGAAAAAAAGAGGGTTGAAAGTTGAGGCCAGCCTCAGCAGTTTAGCAACACACCATCTCAAAAAAAGAAAAAAAAAAAAAAAAAAATGGAGGGTGAAGCTGGATAGACAAATTGCAAATATGAGACCAGCCCAGGCAATTCAGTGATTTAAGACCCTCCCTCAAAACTTAAAAAGGCTCAGAAATGTAACTCAGTGCAAAAGCCTGAGTTTCATTCACCAGGGCAGAGGGGACAAATAAAAAGAATGAAGAGGTGCTGGAGGCAAAGCACTTGTTTAACATCTCAGTGGCAAAGCACTTGTTTAACATGTCAGGGGCTCTGGTTTGACATCAGCACTAAATAAATAGGTTTAAAAAAAAGAAGTAATGAAGAACAAGATCATCCAGACTCCAAAGCCAAGTAGCACACATTTTTCCTCATATGAGAAAATTAGGAGACCACAAAAAAGATGGCGTAAAAGTAGAAGGGAGGGCCGAGGAAATGGCTCAGTGGAATAAGTGCTTCACTAGCAACACAAGGGCCTGAGTTCAGTCCCGGGTTCCACAAAAAAAAAAAAAATTAAAAAAAAAAAATAGAAGGGAGACTAGGAGTAGGGGAAGGGCAAACAAAGAGGACAAGGGGAGTGATCAAAGCATGTTACATGATACAAAAAATAGCCACAATGAAATTGTCTAACATGCTTTAATAAAAATGTTTTTAAAAGAAATCTAAATTATCTTCATATACTTCTTAGTGTAGGTGGCATACTCTTTAGATTTTATCATTTATAAAGCACCAAGAAAAAAAAAATTGGCATATGCCTGTAATCCCAGCTGAGCTACAAAGGCAAGAGGGATCACCTTGAGGTTGAGGCCATCGTGGACTACAAAGGGGGACCTTGTCTCAAATAAACCCAAAAAACAGACCTGGGTGTGTTGGTACATGGCTGTAATCCCAGCTGGGGAAGACCAGCCAGAGGATACAAAAGTGATTGAAGACAAGCCTGAATTGCACAGCAAGAATCTGTCTCAAAAAGGATTAAAAGGCCAGGGAGATAGCTCAGCAGCATAAATGCCTGCCTGGCAAGCACAAGGCCCCGAGTTCGATGTCCAGTATAGCACACACACACACAAAAAGGATTAAAAATAACAACCAAAAATCCAACAAACCGATGAAAAGTATTTCTATGCAAGTTATAGAACTCAGCTGATTATATTTATCTCCCTCTGCTGGAGTTCATCAGAATAAACAGTGTGAGGTTATGAAAATCACTTATAAAACATCCTTTATCTTATTCATCTTCATAAATATTCTTTAATTTTTCCTATTCCATTGCTGACCTTTGTGAAACAGTGAAACTTTCAAGTTATCAGTTATAATTTAGCAATTTAAAAGTTCAACTAATTTATATCGTAAATAGAAAGCAAATGTTGATTTTAGGTTTGCCTGTTTTTTTAGCACTTCTTTTAATTTTTTAAAATTGTACTTGCTTTGTACTACGAATAACCACTATGAAGACAACAACATGCAGAATAACCACTACAAAGACAAGAATATGCACTGTATTAATTATTGAAACTGTCCTATTAATTGGTTTTGAAACTGTCTCGTTGCTATTCATTTCTCAATAAAATTAATAAAATAAAATAAAATAAAATTGTATTTGTTACAACCAAAATAAAGCACCAGGGGTCGAGCATACATACTGCCTTGATCAGCATGCAAATGCAGTACATACTCTTATCTCTAACTGACAGGCTACCTGAATAGAACACTCCCATTTACCTAATGTGCAGTCCACTCACATGTATCCTGTCTTCCCAACACAATCAAAGCACTTTAATACCAACTACATTTAGCAGCCAACCCCCTCCTCCGGTGCTGGTGATTGAACCCAAGGACTCCCAAGAACCAGGTAATGTTGAGGACACCCACTGCCTCCTTTTAAAAGGTTTTGATGGATGGGGCAGGCAAGGGTTAGGATTAAATAAAAGGACTTAAACTGTGTCGCATGCACCAGTGCCCCAGGAAGTTCTCCCTAGGTTGCCCAACCTGGTCTTAAATATGCTATCCTCTTGTCTCAGCCTATACAGTGGCTGGGGTTATAGGCCTCTGCCACTGCCATCCTCCGCCCCCGCTAGGATCTCATTTTATTTATTTACATATTTACAGGTTCTCCCTAAATAGTTCAGGCTGGCTTCGAACTCAACAAGCCTTCCGCCTCAAATTTGCGACTGCTGGGATTGACGGGATTACAGGGGTGTGCCACCACATCCGGCTTGGATCTCTGATTAAACGTTACTACTTAGCACTGTTTCGTAAAGGAGATTTTCAGCTCAACAATTATTTCACAAAAGATCACAATCTCGCTTCCACTTGGGATAAATCCCCTCACTCCGACTTGCTTCAACCTTTTTTGAAAGATCCACCACGAAATTGCTCATAGGGCGCGCAGCAATACCTAAAATCGTCCGGACACGTGGAAAATAAACACGCGCGGCCGGTGCCAGTCCGCCGCCCGCGCGACCAAGTTCCCCCCAGGCTCCCCTACCAGTCAAGGAAAACCTGAGGTCCCACCTCTTCCTGTCGCTCCAGTCCCTGATGTCCATTTATGTAAATAAGCAGAGTGAATGGCACCTTGGCACCGAACACCTCGGCTGACAGGGACGGGCCTCCCCTCCCCCGTGCCACGCCGTACCCCCCGCGGCAGCACCCACCTGTTTGCAGGGCGTCTGGCGGGGGCGGCGACGGCTCAGGCGCGGCGGCGAATGGGTGCTGCGATGGCTTCTTGGTCCAAGGGTTCTCCTTGGGCGGCGGCGGCTGCAGTTCCTCCCGGGCGTCCTCGGCCGGCGGACCCCGCGGTGGAGGCGGCGGCGGCGGAGGCATGGTTGGGGGCTCCCCGGCCGAGGGTCCCGTCGAGCCGCGCGCCTTCTGTGCCAGGTGCAGCGCCAGGGGCCGCACGGGCACCGCCGCCTGAGGCACGCTGCGTCCCAGCACCGAGGCCGGCGATGGCTCGCCCCGCGCCCCCGCGCTGAGTTTGGCCGCGGCGCGCTCCGCCCTCGCCGCCTCTCCTCCGTCTCGTTCGGGAGGCGGCGGCTGTTCTGCCTGCCGGCTCGCCGTGCTCAGCTGCGGCTCCCGGCCGGCGGCCACCGCGGGCGGGTCGTCCCGAGGGGGAGCAGCCGGCTCCAGGGCGCGAGTGGACATGGTCGTTTCGCCGCAGCCGGGGGACACCCGGTACCAGGGAGCGCGGCCGCCCTTTTCTCCGCCGGGACACCGGCAGGCTCCGGCCCGGGACAGAGGACCCAAGAGCCCGGCCGTCGCCGCCCGCCGAGGCCGAGCGGCGCCCGGCGTGCCAACCCTCCCCGCGTCGAGCGGGAAGCTAACCGCCCGCCGGCCTGGCGGTCCTCAGCGGCGCACGCCCGGAGTCCGCAACACGCGCCGGGTGTCTCAGCCGCGAGCGAGCCTAAGCGAGAAGGACCGCAGCTACTCGAGTCAGGTCCGCCAGGCGCGAGTCGCGAAGCCGGTAACTGCTCGCGGGGCGGGGCGGGGCGGGGCGGGGCGGGGGCGGTCCCAGGGGGGGGTTACGGAGGGGCGGGGCTTAGAGGGCGGGGCCTCCGGAGAGTGACATATTGCTCGCCCGCCCGCCCGCCCGCCCGCCCTACCCTCGCGGGCCGCGCGCTGCTGTAGATACGGTCTGGTGCGGCCGGCCTGACCCCCCGAGCCCCGCCCCAGCGCCTGGCGGAGGGGAGGAGAGAGGCTTAGGCTCCCGCCCGCGGGCGCAGGGGCGGGGCGCGACCCTCTGTGACCCAGGGGCGGGGCGGTCGCGCACGTGGCGCAGGGAGGCCGGGTGGGCGCCGGCACAGGCCGGCTGCTGGACGCTAGCGGGTGGCCGGCCCCCTGCGCGCCGCGCCTTTGCTCAGTAAAAGTTTCCCTGCGGCGCGTGGGGAAGCCGCGAGGACTCGCAGTCTTGAGCCTCGTCCAAGGTGATAGCCGTGATATCTGTGGGAAACCTTTGCCCTGGCATTTGATTTCGTGCACTTCCCCGCCCGATTGCCACTCGCAAGCCAAAATGGTTTTACAATGCCCTTGAGTAAACCGATTACTGTTTTGTGGGCTTTTAAGATATTACCTGTTCTTTTAATTTGCAGAAGCAACTCCAGATTACAAATTAAGTTGTTCCCCAACATATTTTCCTAGGGAGGCCAGAGAGATGGCTCAGTAGAATAAGCGCTTCCCCAACATATTTTCCTAGGGAAATACAATATTAAAAATAGTACAAATATGTTTGTGATAATCCAATAAGGTCCTTCTAGTTGGCCTTGAAATTCACTTAGACATAAAACGAGCCTTGTGTGTGTACTTAGGGGGTAAAATAAAGATTATTTTCTAGTGCGAGGTTGCTGAAATTTCTTTTCTCAATCTCATCCCACCCCTGACCCTGTTAAATAAGTGCTTGCCAGTTCATACTTTACAGCAGCTTTAAACTCAAAGGTATTTGTTTTCTATGTCAGAAGTCTTCAGTTCACCTGACTAAGCAACTTCCTAAAACCGGTAGCAATTACCAGTTTATAGTATCATCTATATTCACGAAGAGGCACCGCTTTTACTCACTTATTGGTGAGGTTTTATATTTTTAAGCTTGCTGTTGTTTTCAGCCTTTTGAAGTCCTATCAGGTAACACTTGAACTCTTACAAGCCTCTTAACAAATTCAGTGCACATGACTGAGAGAAAGCTTTTTATTACTATTTACCACTTATCAATCAAATACTGCTAGATTGAAGACAGTCAAGTGCCAAAGAAGTAATGTGAAATGGTTCTTTGCAGTTTGATTTATGAGAATCCATGGTTGTTTTGTGTGTTGTCTTTCTTTGTTGTTGCTGTCTTAGTTTTTGGAAACAGGGTTTTGCTTTGTAGTGCAGGCTGGCCTTAAATTCAGGGTGTAGCTCAGGCTGGCCTCAAGCTTACTGTTATCCTTAATGCTGCGGTTACAGGCTCCACCAAGGCAGGCTGTGTGTTGTTTGTGTCTGCCTGTCTCTTTCTTCTTTTTCTTTTCTTTCCTTCTAGACAGGGTCTCATTGTGCAGTTCAGGCTGACCTTGAGCTTACTTTATAACCCAGGCTAGCTTCCATTCAAAGTGATCCTCCTGCCTCAGCCTCCTAAGTGCTGGGACTATAGGTGTGTGCCACCACATTGGCAACGTGTGTTGTCTAAGAGAAATGTCCTGTAAGGGTCTATCACGTAAAGGTGAAGGACTGCTGGAGGGATGCTGGAAGACTTTCTTAGAAAAAATGCTTGCAATGAGAGGAGCTATAAATGTGGACTGAACTCTACAAAGAATTTACTAACAGGTGTATGACTCATGCCTGTAATACCAGCACTTTGGGAGGCTAGGGTAGGAGGTTCACAAATTTTAGCCCATTTTACTACTTTAGATAGAATTTGTCACAAAACAAAAAATGGGTTGGGCATGTAGCTCAGTGTGAAGGCTAATTTACAAATAAGATCAAGTCTAGAGAACTGAATAGCAGGTATTTGGGGTCCTGAGTGTAATCCATTTTCAGTAATGCTAGTGAAGGGAGTCGTGTATTTGTGGTCTCTCCTTGGGATATGTTCTAGGAACTTCTGCTTCTACATAACTGTCTCTCACAAACAGCTTCACCTCTCCACATCTGTCTGCTCTCCATGTTCTGCTCTGTACCAGAGAAGGCTGACCTGTCTACATTGTGGTTGGGGACTGGCTGGCTCCCCTGGCCTCTGTGGGTCTGGAAAGCTCAGGTATGGGCAGTTCTGAGGAGACTGAAGGCCTGGAGAGAGTGAGGCTGTGGTCTGCATTCCCTAGGCTCTACTATCAGTGGTGGGCAGCAGAACCTACAGCACTGGTGTAGGTTTCTGTTGTTTCTTTTGCCCTTTTAGGCTGTAGGGAGATAACCAGTAGCCTTTGGGTTACTATGTTAGTCCCTGTTCCCCACTGTTCTCTCCAACTTTTGTCTACATCTTGGAAAATGGTGATTTTTCTCAAGTAAGGACTTTTCAGGAAAGGTGCAGGATTGCTGGAAGGATGTCGGAAGACTTTCTTAGAATAATAATCTCAAATTATGAATTTTGAGCATTCCACTGGATTTTGCAAAATACCATTTGGCATTATAAACATCTTTTTTTCTTCTTTCTTTCTTTCTTTCTTTCTTTTTTTTTTTTTTTTTTTTTTTTTTTTTTTTCTTTGTCTTTTTGAGACAGGGTCTCACTATGCAGTTCAGGTTCGCTTTAAGCTCACTTTGTAGCTCAGGCTGGTCTTGAACTCACAACAATCCTCCTGCCTCAGCCTCCGAAGTGCTGTAATTACAGGCATGTGCCACCATGCCCTACCCAGGCTGGTTTTCAATTTGCAACAATTCTCATGCCTCAGTCTTCTATTTTCTTATTTATTCTACCTTTGCAGCAACTTGCCAGATTTTGCTTTAGCTTCCTAGTTCAAAATCAAGAGAGCCTGGGAGTTCAAGGCCAATTTGGTCAATGTGAGAGGTATCTTCTCAGTGGAGGAAAACAAATTGAGGAGGAAAGACTGATTTGCCCCGTTTCTATACTTATTTTTGTTGCTCAAATCACATAAATCATCGACTATGTAGGATTATTTTCCTCTGGGTAAGGATTATTACCCTAGCCTGGAGTAACAAGCTGCATGGCTCCCAATAGTGTGAGATAGCACCTTTAATTAGATTTTTTTTACCTTCTTTCCCTTCCCCTACTAGCTGCTAGGGCTTGAATCCAGGACCTTAGAAACAGAACCACATCTCCTCCCTACTTTTATTTATTTATTTTTTTTTTGTTTTGAGACATGGTCTGGCTAAGTCACTAAATTGCCCAGGTTTGAGAGTTTTGGGAGGGCTGGGGTTACACAACTGTGCTGCGGGCTTCTTTATCTTAATGACTAAATGCAGCATTGTCCTTTCACATCCCTCTTCCCTCATCCTCTATAGCTCCATTCATTCTACAGATGTTTCTCTCGTGTCAGCTAGCAGTTTTCTAGGCACAAACCAAAACCAGTTGCTCCTAACTACCTCCAGATCCTCCTTTCTCCTGCCACCATCCTCCTCTAGCCTGCAATATTTTAAAATCTATTAATTAAGGCCGGGCGTGGTGGCGCATACCTGTAATCCCAGCACTCGGGAGGCTGAGGCAGGAGGATTGTTGTGAGTTCGAGACTAGCCTGAGCTACAAAGTGAGTTTAAGGCCAGCTTGAACTGCATAGTGAGACCCTGTCTCAAAAAGACAAAAAAAAAAAAAAAAAAAAATCAATTAATTAATTAATTAATTACATTTGTTCAGGGTTTCACTGTGCAGCTCAGACTCATAGTGAACCTCCTGTCTCAGCCTCCCTAAGGCTGTGCCACCACACCCAGTTTCAAGTGGCCTGCAGCACGGCATGGGGCTGGCACAGCATGTGGCACCTGGTCCTTATGCTTGGCAGGCAGGCACTTAAGACTGCCAAGCTAACTCCCCAGTCGTCCCCCTCCTTTTGTGGTTGTTGTTGGTACAGGGTCTTGCTATGTAGCTCAGGCTGGCTTTGAATTCACTAGGTAGTCTAGGCTGGCTTTAAACTCATGGAAATTCTCCTGCCTCAGTCCCCAAGTTCTGGGGTCACAGATGTGCATCCCCATACCTAGCCTTTCACCCATATATAAAATAGTGTTACAGTCTCATGACTGGCCTATTTGTTAGTTGACAACATTTTTTTTTTTTTTTTAGGATTATATGAGATAATGTGTGTAAAATGCTTAGTAAAATTCCCAGCTCAATAATGCTATTTTATTTTGTACTTTTAAGTCAGAACATTTAATTGAGATAAGTACCTTAATTTTATTGACCTGTAGTGAAAGGTTTAATCTTCTAAAATTTTTTCTAATAGTAAGTTGGATTTTAGAGCATAGTTCTAGGGGTGTCTTTTGAAAAAGAGTTATCCTCTGGGTCATCAGGAGTTTTGAAAGGCATAAAGTGGCTCTTCCACTGAGCCATTTCCCCGGCCCCCTTATAAAGTGGCTCTTATACAGTCTGGATTATGAGATTGTTCAGATAAACCTTTCCACAGAAGTCCTGTTTTTCCAGTTTAGAGTATGCTAATGTATCCTAGGATGATTGAACCCACTCCTCCCACCCTCCCTGGTGTCCCAGGAAATGAATGTCCTGTTAGAACGTGAAGGCCCTGTAATACTGCCAGTGGGGTTTAGGGCGAGGCTAGCAGAAACCCAATGTACTCAGAGCTCTTTGAATGCTAGAGAAGTTTCAAAAACTGCATTAGATATAATCTGTTTCAAAGATCAGTGATCCAAGAAGACAAAACTGAGTCCCTGGGATCCTCTTAACTTTCTATAGAACATCCATTTTTAAACTTAGCATGGTGGCACATGCCTATAATCCCAGGCACCCTGAGAGGCTGAGACAAGAGAGTCACCAATTTGAGCCGAGCCTGAGCAGTTCAGCTCAGTGCGAAGGACAAAGGCCATGTGCCTTAACCTGTACAAGTTTTAAAGTTCTGTGGAAGGACAACAAGAGGATGGAGAAATAAAGATAAGAGACAGAAAGCTCAGGTTAGGTGAAGCCCTCTCTCTGGATGGGAGGAACGAAATTGCTCAGCCAACGTTACATGTTTATTTATACATTTGACAAGTTGGTGTCACATGACATCCTTTTTGCCTACCAACCTATTGCTTGGATTGTCTTGGGGCTTGGTGTTCTCTGGACTGATCAGCTTGTTCACTATTTGTTCTCATACTGGTTTTACCTCGCCTCAGCCCCCACACAAGTCATCAATTTCCAGCTTCAGCGGCTCCCCACAGCCTTGAGCTCAATTTCACTGCAGAATAATCACTTTCAAGAAGAGTCACCGACCCATCATAACACTGTTTCAGAGCTTTGGGACTTGTTTATCATGATATAGCTCCCAGGGCTGAATATTTCCTTATCCCTAATCTACAAGGCAGGGTGAGGGTCACTGCTAATGTATGTCTGATGGGATTTGAACCCTACCTCTATAATGTCTCCATAAAATCTTCTGGCATAAGGTGAGAGGGGAATGTGGTGAATCAGGAATGACAGGATTATCTGAACTCTAACTCTAACCATGTGTATGGCAGGACAGTGACATAAAATACATTTTGGAAATGAAATTGGCAGGGCCTAATGATCTAGTGAAAGGAATCATATTCTAAGTTTCTGCCTAGATAACCAAGATTGGGAAGTAAATGTAGGATCTTTGCCCCATCTTTATACTATATTTAAGCTGGGCGTGGTGGTGCATGCCTGTAATCCCAGCACTCGGGAGGCTGAGGCAGGAGGATTGTTGGTGAGTTCAAGACCAGCCTGAGCTACAAAGTGAGCTTAAGGCCAGCCTGAACTGCAGTGAGACCCTGTCTCGAAAAGACCAAAAAAAAAAAAAAAAAAAAAATTATACTATATTTAGTATGAAATTAGGAGAAAAAATCCAAATTAAAGTGGTGTGCTCAGTCTAAAATCTGATTCACTTTGTAAGAAATAAAAATAAAACCTGTGACAACCTCATTAGAAATGAAGGAGCAAAGGACAGCCAGATAATTCAGCAGACTAAAGCACCTGCTTAGGCAGATGTAGGTACCGGGTTCCATCACCTTGTGCCATGCTGGCCCTACCCCCAGAGTGCACTGAGACAGTGACACCTATAATCCCAGTGCCTGGGCAGCTGAAAACAGGAGGATTGCTTTGAGTCTAGTCTGTGTAGTGTGACCCAACCCTGTTCCTAAAGAGAGAGAGGGAGAGAGAGAAAGAGAGAGAGAGAGAGAGAGAGAGAGAGAGAGAGAGAGGTATCTCCAGCTGTTTTAAATTTTTTGTTTTTTTAAGTGCCCCACTATGCAGTTCAGGCTGGCCTTGAACTTCTGTGTAGCCTGGGCTGACCTTGAACTCATAGATTCTCCTGCATCAGCCTCTGAAGTGTTGGAATTATAGGCATGTACCACTGTTATAGACAGCCAAGTTTGGTGGAAATATAGTAAGCACTCAGACAGGGCTGGGCCCTCAAGGGAGTCAGTGCAAAAGATGAGACTCCATTAGGACATTAATCTGAAGATTAAAGTCGCAGTGTTTTTTGTTTGTTTGTTTTGTGTTTGGTATAGGGTCTTTAGGGTCTCACTACATCGATTAGACGCATAGTGATTTTCCTATTTTCAGCCTCCCAAGTGTTGGGATTACAGGTACATTACAGGCACATGCCACCATACCTGGTCTCAACTGCCATCTCAGCGTGCCCCAGGGGCAGGGCTGGCACAGCACCGGAAGGGATCAGAATCCCCGGCCACTGCACTCTGCCTAAGCAGGCGCTTTAATCCTCTAAGCTATCTGGCCAGCCTTACAATGGTGAGCTTTATATACTTTCCTAAGGGGCATATGTAGGTTTGAGATTTTTCATTATTTTAATGAGGGTGGGCCATCTGACTATCCTCTCCTACCTCCTGAGACTAAGACTATAAGACTAGGAAAGACAAAGCCAATATTATAGATTATCTGTCAAATTTAACAGTGTCAGACATGTACCCTTGCTACCTAAGAGATTATATCTGCAATCTTATTGATTGATCATCATTTTGACCCATGTTGTACTTGCCTCTTAATTTTGCTTCATAAAACTTCCTTTGAATGATGAGCTCACCAGCAGCCCCTTCTGAGCCCTGCTGTCTTTCAGGAGCTATTCTTGTTCTCCATTCCCCCATGCCTATTCCTTATATCCAATAACTTTTCCTACTCTTAACCTCCATGGTTTCTTAGAATTCATTCTTCAGCAGCTAGAGAGATACGCCTCAGCAGCATAAACTCCTGCCTGGCAAGTGCCAGGTCCTGGGTTCACTCCGCAGTAAAATAGATAAATAAATAAGAATTCATTCTTCAACTTTGGGGAACACAAATTCTATATTTGATAGATAGTATTTCCTCTATACCACCACACGTGATGTTTTTCTTTTTGGTGGCACTGGAGATTGAACGATTGAACCCAAAACCTTTGCACTGAGCTGGGCGTGGTGGCGCATGCCTGTAATCCCAGCACTCGGGAGGCTGAGGCAGGAGGATTGTTGGTGAGTTCGAGACCAGCCTGAGCTACAAAGTGAGCTTAAGGCCAGCCTGAACTGCAGTGAGACCCTGTCTCGAAAAGACAAAAAAAAAAACAAAAAA
>PVKA01018652.1:0-43443 GCA_004027165.1 Ctenomys sociabilis
TGTTCATGTTTGTTGAAAGTTTTTACTTTTTGTGATTGCTTAAAGTTTTTCAATTGTTAAATATGTTTTATTCAGGTGTAGATGAATTTCTTTTATTCACTGTTCAGCAAAGTTAACCTGAATTATGTTGTCTTGTTTTTAAAAATCTCACCTTCTCAAGCATATGTTGCGTTATTTATGTATTTGCTTGTAGTTTGCCAAGACAGATCAGTACCGGGGGAGCTTTGAGGACTCACTCGCCTTCCCAGATTTTGTCATATTACAACCAAATTCTTAATGCTAACTTAGCACCTTTTATTTATTGGATTTTTCCTGGCATAAAAAGTAAAGCCTCTTAATTGAAAAAAACAAAAAAACAAAACAAACAAACAAACAAAAAAAACCAATACGTGTGACACTAGAACCATTGGGAGAAAAAGCATAGGTTTTCAACAGAGTCTACCCCTCCCAACAACCCCAATAAAAAGGAAGTAAATATCAGATCTAGACTTTGGAGCCTTAACCTCCCATTTCAATTTTCACCATCCTGATGCTCTAAAAATTGAGGACTGACTTCTAGAGCAACAGAGGTTAAGAACAGAAAAAATTTATTGAGAAAAAGAAAGCTGCTTTCTGAGGAGGTCAGAAGGGGGCCTGGATAGTAGCTTGTCCATCAGCCCAGCTTCTGAAGGGTGTATATTGAGCAAAGCCAGGTGAGATGGGTTCAAAGTGGGATAGAATTATAATAAAACAGCAAGATTACAACTATAGTCATGTAGATAATATTGATTCAGTGGGAAATCACAAGATAGGAATGAGGTGGGGCAAGACTATGGTGAACCAATAAGGTTGAAACAAGTATAAATCCTCATCAATTAAAGGAGCATCAAACTGGGAAGCAAGTCGCATAGCAAAGGCACAGGGGACAGACAAGGACTTTATTGGAAGGGATGGGTTAAGCGGTTTGGCCCTCACTCTAAGATGATTGATTCCTATTTAAAATATTGGTCACTGCTGTTCTCATCTAGGGGAAGTATCTCAGTGAGTAATTCTTTTTTCTTAAAACCCGCCTTCAGTGAACAGGGCTCCTGCCACAGTTGTGTTCTGAATGGACCTTTGAGGGCTTAGCCCAGTCTGACTGCATACAATATTTCTAAATAACTTAGCTTTCTAAAATACTAATGCAGGGCTGTCTTTTATATGGGCTTGTAGAAACCCAAAGAAATATCTGATAACCTATGGCCCACACAAGAGGACTTTTGTACCACTGCACAGACCTCAGAGTTTCCAATCTTGAGGGAGAGACAAGACATGCTTACCCTGAGATTTTGTGTCTCTCAAGTGAAAAACTGCAGAGAGGAATCAAACACCAGTTACTACATATTAGCCTAGTTTTAAGCTGATTAGAATGTAGATCATGCACACTTTTTACTTTTTGTATACTTAAAGAGTAAATCCGAGGGCTGGCAAGATAGCTCAACAGTCTAAAGCACCTTCTTAGGCAAGTGTGCAGGAATGCAGTTAGATCCCCTGCTCCACATGCCACGCCAGCCCCACTGAACCCCTTGAGATGACCACCAAAAAAAAAAAGAGGACCTTAGAAAGATAATACTTTCTTTCTAGGTCTTACCATTCTTTCTTCACTCTTGTGGAAGGCATTATATTTTCTGTTGGTAGGGACACTCCAAGAAGTCTGTTTTCACTTTGAAGGCCTATGCAATGGAGTCTTCCTTCCTGCAATGACCTAACCTACCAACCCATAATTACTAATTTGCTTATGCACATTTCTTTTCTCAGCCCCCACATTCCATATTCTGAATAGCTTCAGAAATGTATGAAGCTAGCTATCAGTAGGTGAGGTTGTAGACCACTGTTCCTATGGATCGCCTTCTTTTGTTGTTAAAGTGTAAGGTCAGGCAAAAGAAAGGTCTGAGCTGCAAACTCCAAGAATGAAGCAACATTTTATATATATATATAATATATATATATATATTTTATATATATATATAATATATATATATATATTTTATATATATATATATATTTTTTAAGTCAATATTTTTTAACATCAACTGAATTGCCCTAGGTGGTGAGGAAACGAGAATAAGCTAGGTAGACAACAAACACCTGCATTATTGGCATAACCAAGTCTTAATGGAAGCTTCAGCCATGGGTCATACTGGGAGGCTTTAGTACCCCTCCAAGGCTCACAGCTCAAATTAACCCAGTTGTTTCTGGGGTTTCTAAGACAATCTGTCAAAACTGCTTCCGAATAGGTTCACATGGTTGGGCTTCTTCACCTCCCAGTCCATGGAGGGTGAGGCTAGGCCTCTGCCTCATCAGTACAGGACTCCTCTGGTTCCTGAACATTCTCTGGCATCCCTGGCAGGCTCTGCAGTAAAGCTGGTCCAAGTATATGAAAGGGATAAATATTTCCCTCTGCCCCAAATGGTGTCATAATTTTTCACTTGGCATGAAGCACCACTAGAATACCCTTCTTAGCTCCTGATTACCAATCTTCTTTGGTAATGTACCCAAGTTAACTTCTGTGATCTGGTTGAAGAAAAGATACCCAACACTATTGAGTATTACCAGGTCCTGTCCTAAGCATTCTATGGGTACTGACTAACCTATCCCTCAAATAGCAGAAGTTGGAAAGAGGATTATTCTTTACTAATTACAGATGAGAAAGTAAGGTGTGATGTATTAGTGATCTATTATTACGCACCAAGTGGCCAAAAATGTCGTGGTTTAAACAAAAAAACACTGTCACATTTTGTTGTAGATTTGGTTATAGCTCAGAAAAAGCCTCTGCTTTAAAGTCACCCATGAGGCTTTAGTTAAGGATGTTGGCCAGAGCTGGGGCCTCATCTGAAAGCTCAATGGGGAAGAGATCATCTTTCATGTTCCTGTATAGGATCAGTGGTAGCACTGGTTCCTCTCTCTGAGATATAGAACTAAGGGGTTCAACAGCTGACTGTTTAGGAGAGGCTCTCAGTTCCCATGCCACTTCAGCCTCACCAGCATGACAACTGGCTCCAAGAAAGTGGGCACGAGGGTATTATTGGCAGCAGACCACAGTCCTTTGCAATCATGAGTGTGGTTATCTCACTTTGACAAATTCTATTGGTTAGAAGCAAATTACACTTCCTACCCAGATTCAAGGAGATTACACAAATGTGTGCATACTAGGAGAGATGGGTCATTTTAGTTTGTCTGCCACACACCTAATGGGTAATTTACTCAGAAATAGGAAGCCAATTAACAAGTAACCCAGCATTTTTGCACAGGAAAGCTCCAGAGGAAAGTAAGATTCAGATAGTTTGAAAACAAAACTACTCATAATACATGTACAAATCTCTGCTTATATAACTGGCATGAATCTCTAAAACAATGAGTGCTGAAGATGTAGGCTTTATTTATTTATTTATTTATTTTTTGCATGTATGGTAGTTGATTTCTTCCCCTATGCAGGTGAAATTCTTTTTCAATTTAAAAATAAATGGATTTCATGTAATTATCTGAGTTTCCACAAATATAAAGAAAAAATAATCAGAACATGGGGTTACCATTTCTTTTAATCTCATGTGGCAAGAGCTGTTGACTAAAATGAAGCAACAATTATTAACAATGTGCTTGTCTGATGCCAACAACTTTCTCTGAGCCCCTTCCTGTAACTTTCATGGTATTAGCTGGAGGTACTGAGATTTACTACCAATGCCAGAATACAGTAGGCTGAAAACTAAATAGTGAGTCCATTTATGAGGTAAACTACAAGTTGTTTCTTCTGTATATCTTATGTACATCACATTTCCTTGACTATTTATAAATCTGTACATAGCAATTAAACATCCCCCTCTCAAAGTGATGTTATGACCAAGTTTTGTTGGGTTTTTTTTTGTATTTTAGGGAAGGGTCTACACGGTATTCAGAGTCTTACTACTAGATCAGATTCATAGTGATCCACCTGTTTACAGCCTCCCAAGAGCTGGGATTACAAGTGTGTGCCACTATGCCCAGTCTCAATTGCCTTCTCAGCATGCCCTGGCCCCTGAGCCAGGTGCTTTAACCTGCTAAGCTATCTGGCCAGTCCTGTGACAAAGCTGTAGACAGCTGATGAGAGGATGGCTTACTTCATTATTTACTTATTTATTTATTTTTAGTCTTTGAGACAGGGTCTTGCTATGCAGTCCAGGATGACCTTCAGCTCACTCTGTAGTCCAGAGTCTGGAACTCATAATAATCCTCCTGCCTCACCCTCCCAAGTGAGTGGATTACAAGCATGCTCCATGATGGCTTACTTTATGATCCCCATCTGAAAGACAGCTGCCTGTTCATCTGTTCTTCCACCTCCACAAGCCAGTACCTCAAGTTGCTAGCTACTTGAACTGCAAATACAACATTTTGGGGCACAACTCTTGTTATTTACTTGTACTTTCATTTACTGAATTAACATATGTATAATGGGCAGTATATTAGTCTTACTGCAATGATATAGAATGTAAAATATTGAAATGCTGATAATATATAATTTCAATACTATCTCTTGGCATAGAGTCCCCAAACCTATCCATGGCCTGTTAGGAACCCAGCAGAAAGTGAGTAACAGGTGAATAACAAAGCCTCAGCCATATTTACTGTTGATCCCCATCAATCCAATTGCTCCCTGAGCTCTGCCTCCTGTCAGACCAGCAGTAGTATTACAGTCTCACTGTGAAATGCACAAGTGAGATCTAAATTATTTTCCCCTTTGGAGAATCCAAAGCCAGATGATCTGCCGTGGAGCAAAGGTGGCGACGCTAGTGCAGCAGAGCAGTTACAAACACAAACTAACATCAGTAAGAGGCTTAATTGTACAGAGACCATAACAAAAAAATGGTTTGAAGATTCATCAAAACATTGCCAGTAGCCAGGCATGGTGGCACAGGCCTGTAATCCCAGCATTACATTTGAGAGGCTGAGGCAAGAAGATCACTGCAAGTTTGAGGTAGACTGGGTTACAAAGTGAGTGCAAGGTTAGTCTGAACTGCAGAAGACCAAAAAAAAAAAAAAAAAACCCTACAAAATCCTGTTAGTGCATGGCAAGTGCCAACTAAGCTGCCCCTGTGCAAGGCTTTACAGCGGTGAGTTGATGTACTTCAACTGTGCAGCTCCATCTGGTAGCAGGCTTCAACTTAAAATCTGACACCTATTTGAGTCTATGAATAGACCACCAATTATTTAACTTGCCACTGACAGATTCCAAACTGCTAAGTTATCAAGGCCCAAATTCAACATGGCTGAATCCCAAACACAACAGCTTATTTTTCCTGAGACACATCCTCCTTCACCCCCATTCCCAGTCTTGGACACAACTTCCTTTCACCTTTCCAACACCACAGGGGAGACTCCAATCAGCCCCTTATATGTCACTAAACCCTCCCCTCACACTCTGCCCCTAGGAAAAGTCCATAAAGTTTCAACCCTCCATTGTCTCAGGTCTGAGATCCCTGATCTACCTGCAATCAATCCTTTCAGTGTTCTTCTCAGTAGGAAAAAAAGGCCTTTCCCTCCTTTGTTTTGGTATTTTAGGGAAGGGTCTACAGGGTGTTCAGGGTCTCTCACTACTAGATCAGATTCATAGTGATTCACCTGTTTACAGCCTCCCAAGAGCTGGGATTACAAGTGTGTGCCACCATGCCCAGTCTCAATTGTCATCTCAGTGCACCACAGGGGTGGGCTGGCACGGCAGGCCCAGGCATAGAACCCCAGGCTCCTGAGCCTGCTTGCAGGAACTTTAATCCACTTAGCTATTTGGCTGGTTCTTTCCCTCCCTTTCTTTTATTTCTGTTTTTCTGCTGTGCCAAAAGAAGACCTAACAGCTGCTTCAATCAGCATCATCTTTCTGCACTGCACTCTTATCTTTGTTACAGTTTTGCTAAGTCCACAAGCTATCCCTGGCTAAAATGAATTAGAAACAAACACCACTGCTTTGAAAGGTGGAAAGGCCCCATGACCAGCCAGCAGAAGATTCCAAGACTGCAAGAAGAGCAAAAGACTACATTTAAAAGAAAATACTTCATAGGGTAAGAATCCCACTTGATTACAGGTTCATTGCAATAGGCCATTCACAATTTCCAAGCCCAGACATCCAGTGAAGCCATGAAACCTTTACAACAGCTTCACCACAAGCACTCTGCATTAAAAGACAAGCCTTTGGAGTTTTTCAGAAGAGAAAAACAAATTGAATACAAAGAAGCAATTATTGAAGGCCACTACTTCATCAAAAATATTTGCCCTGCATTGCTAAAGCCAAAAGGCACTTTACCTTTGGCTAAGAGTTAACCTGCCTACTGCTAAGCGTATTTGTGGTGAGCTTTTACAGCAGGCTACAGTTCCAAAGCATGTGCTCCTCTTTAGTTATCACCATAACTAGACAAACCCATGAACTTGCAGATAATGACCCACAATTATTAGAGGACTAATGAGTCACTGCAGTATGCAATCCAGGTTAATATCTAGTGATGTTGACAAGGCAACAATATTTGTTTCTGTGTGATATATTTTTAGGAACACATGCATGAAGATAGGCTATGGGCACTTACTTCGCCAACTAACACCACAGCTGCAGAACTACTGGATGATTACATATTATAAACATGGTACTGGTCATTTTATGATGGTATATAAAGGAAAGGAACAGCTGCTATTGCTGGACAGGTTTTGGGCTTCACTACTTGGGTCAAAGAAATCACTTCTGAATGAGTCTATGTCCTGTCATCCATATTGAAATACTGGCTAGCTGAAAAATGTCACCTAAACTTAACATTTTGCAGCTGTGATTAAAACTATCACTTTCTTTAAAGAAAAAGCCTTTATGTCTGTGCATGCAGCTCTGTGCATATACCTACGTGAGACAGCTTCCTAAAGGTGGATCACTGACCAGAAATTTTAAATTATAAGAGCACTCCAGAGATTTCTTTTACAAAAAGGTCACCACTTACAGCATATTTCAGTGACACAGGTCACAAAAGCTGACTTACTGATATGACATATTTAGCCTACTCAATGAATTCAATCTGTCACTTCAGGAGAGAATGACAACTGTGTTCAAACTGGCAGATAAAGTTGCTGCATGCAAAGCCATACTAGAAATTATGGGAGCAGCTATTAAAACACCTACACGTTTTCAAACTAGCAGACTTTGAAAGACTGAACCAGGGCCTTCTTTCTTCTATCCCATGCATGATCACACGATCTCTTATCATAGCACTCCAAGGTTTGAGCACTACTTTCCAATCACTAAAGGCCATCAAACTGGGAAGGAATAGACCTGTGGCACATTTGCAAACAGACAGGTGAACTGTTAGAAGAGGACCAGCTGCCTAAGATCACAAGTGTCATGGTTTGGGGTTTTGCAAGGGGAACAATACAATATGGGACACATTATATAAAATTATTTTATAATGAATCACCCAAGGAATCATATACAAAGAGTGCAGAAAATCTATCCACACACTAAAGACTAAAGAATCCAGCTAAGGAACTGGATCTCATGGCAATGTCCTGCATGAGTCCAGCTAAAGAACCAGAGCTCCTAACAATGTCTCCCACAAGTCCAAATGGAGGCCTACTCTGTATATGACAATGTCTCATGCAGGCCTACTTTATGGATCTGCTTAACAAAGGCCCAAAGGTCAGTGGAAGGAAGCTAAAAAGTCTGTGCCAGTGGAATAAATGATTTGCACCAGCAGCCTGAGGGATCTAAATTACAGCAAAGAAGCAACACTCAAGTAAGAACCAGAACTCCTCACAAAGTACCACAATCATTCTCAGCAACAGTGAGGTCCAAAACTCCTCTGAAGATGGGGAAAGCTGAGTTCCCATCAGGAAAGCCAATACAACAAGCTTCTCCAAGCAACTGAGCTATGTACCATTTTCTCCTCTGGAGCCAAGAAGCAATGTTTATGATGAGGACCAGAGCTCTCCACAAATGAACCATAGTCATCCTCAGCAGCAATAAGATCCTGACCTTCTTAGACAAGAACATCCAAGTACATCAAGACAGCATGACAAGGTCTTCTAGCAGAACAGCCCAAGAGAGCCAGCAGCTTCCAACAGCTCCTCTAGTGCTGCCTCTTCTGCTGCTGGTAAAGATCTTCAGGTGGGCTTCCCACAGCCAGATCCATGCTGGTTCAGTTCAGCTGTGTGTAATGAGTTCACCACCAGTTGTCTAATTCACCAGTGGTTCCTGCCATTCCTACATTTCTGACTGCCTTGGCTAAAATTCCTTTGATTATTTATATAAAACTAAAAGATTGACTTGGGGCCATACACATCACCGGGAGGCTGCTTGTAAATGACCATGTAATTGTATGTTCTCACATTTTTTTAATTTAAAATAAATTTATATAGGAAACATAATTATAGCCATTAGATTCTAGACTCTGACCATTAGGTAATTTAAGATGGCACCTTCTCTTTTGCAAATTCTTAGGAGCATAACAAACAAGGCATATTTCTCATCAGTACCAGCTGGTAATTCCGATTGTCCCATGATTTCACAGCTGCAAATCAGCCCCACCTACTCACATTTGTTTCGGACTAATGATGCTTTCCTTAATTAGCACATGACTTCAGTTTTCTTCCTGACTTATGCTGCTTTGCTCCTTGGGCTACCTAAGTACAGGGTGACCTAAATGGGAAAGAAATCTTACTGAGCAAGGATGCCATGTGCTGAATTTGATCAATTAATTTCACTTACAATCTAGTCTTATACCCAGATTTATCCCTGTGGTAAATTTTCAATTTTTATAGTTCTTATAGCTTCTCCAATTTGGAAATGACTGCTAGGAAAAGTCATAAGGAGCTATAGTTTAAACCTGAGAACGTGCGGGATTTGATTTGAGAAGCGGGAAAGGAAAGGCCCCTTAAAAGATTTTAGTAGGTCAAATTTACTTTTTTTTTTTTTTTTTTTTTTTTTTTTTTTTTTTTTTTTTTTTTTTTTTTTGCTTTAAATTGCCAAAATCCATCATTCCCTAGTGATTAAGCCACACACACACGATCTAGTTGGCAAAGTCTATACCAAATCCACATGCATGAAAGAATGGGGCTGGGGATTTGGCTCAGTGGTAGAATGCTTGACTAGCAAGCTGGAAGCCCTGGGCTCGGTCCTTGGCACCAAAAACAAAAAATAAACCTCTCCTAAAAAAGTTCAACCAAAAAAATACAGTAATCGAAAAACAAGGCAACTAGAAAGGAAATAATATTTGAAATTTATGATCTTGGCATTGTCTGGTTACCACTTAAGTTTTAGATCAACCTTCTTGAAAACACACAGAGCCGGTGGTATAGCTCAACAGTCTAACCACTTGCTTAGGTAAGCATAGGGGCCAAGGTTCAATCCCTGCTACCCGTCCTGTGCCAGCCCTGTGGGGCCTGCTGAGCCAGCAATGAGTCCAGGTGTGGTGAGGCACACCTGTAATCCCAGTACTAGGGAGGCAGAAATCAAGAGGATCACTGCAAGTCCAAGCTGCCTAGTGAGACCCTGTCCCAAAAAACCCCAAAAACAAAAACTCGATACAAGACTCTGAAGGGCTGGAACACAAAAAATGAAAATAAGGGTCTGATCACAAGAGTCCAGCATTTTATTTTCCAAATGACTATTAGGCAACAAGGTACACAGTAGTCGGGGGAAATATAAAAAACAGCACAAGATCTGCTTCCACGCTTTGGGGATATAATCAGAACGCTGCCATAGATTTATGAAACAGTTAACAGTGCCCTTTGTTACACATGAAGCGCTGATAATAGTTCAGAAATCTCTTAGGCAAGGCGTAGGCATAGATTAGTAGGCGTAGGCTAAAGAGTTGAGAGCAAAGAACTTCAGGTCTACCATGAGTACTGCATAGTGTTTGGTGTAGACAATAGCTGAAAGACTCACTTTGAGCTACTGAGGACAAAAGCTGAAGTGGTAGCTCATGGGCACTAGATGGTCCTTACAGACGTCTAAATAAACAGTAAGATGAAATGGTTGTTTTGAGAACTGCTGACAGCAGGTTTAAGGTGGGAATCACTAAGGGTGTGAAGGGAGGAAAGACTGGTTAGGCAATGGCAGGAAACTAAATTTGCCTGAGATGGTAACTAGGTATGAATGTAAAGCAAGAAAAGTTTACTTTTTATTTAAATGCTTAGACATGGAACCACTGAAGGGCAAATAAAATCCTGAGGTTTCTAGCCTGAATGACTCAGCTTGAGACCGGAGAAGTGACCGAGTGTTAACTAGGTGACTTTGTAAAGGGCAATGCCCCAAGTTTCAATTACTACAATCATTAAATCATGAGATTTTTTTTAAACCTTGAAAAAACTTAGAAATCAGCTATTCTAGTCCCTTTATTGTAAAGGTAGGCAACTAAAGCAAAGAGAGGAGTGTGACTGAATTAGGACGGTGAGCACAGAGCAGCAGGCTAGAACGCAAGTCACCTTCTTCCCTGTCTAGCTGTGGATACTGGCTCTCAAGTTCACCAGGGCCTGGCCGCAGCCAACCTTGATAATAAACATTAATGACTTGTTTTCCTTCCCTCTCCTATATTAGAAATCTTCAGAGTACAAGTCTTGAGAGCCATGTATTTCTCTTCAGGATGACAAGTTATGCGTGAGCTCTCTTCCAAGGAACAACAATTGGAAGTCAAGCAGAGACGTGCAGCCCACAAGGCAGCGCTTTCCCAGCTCTGCCCCGCCTCCACTACCAGGTTACAGCCGTCTTTTCTTCATCCTCCTCCTCTAGGGACAGAAGCGGATTCGAGTCCAGGGGCCCGACCCCACCCAGCAGCACGGAATCTCCGATTCTCCAGTCCAGCTGTTGGGCGGCGGTCTTTCTCCAGTCCTGAGGTACACGTAGTGTCTTCCACCAGCCACGCCGAGCCCCCGCCCAACCGGATTACCTTGGGGGAGGGCCTCGGGCCCTACGAGGTCACAGCGCGGCGCCCGCGCTGGGTTCAGGCGGGGCTGGCCCGCGGAGGCACAGGAGAGACCCGCGCCGCGCAGGTCCGCAGAGCCGTGGGCGGCTTCTCCCGCACATACGAGGGACAGACCGCCCTGCCTGGGCCTACTCCTTTGCAACGAGGGCCTTAGACTCCTTCCAAGGACGCAAGATTCTAAAACCGAACATGAAATGGCCCCGTGAAGGCAGAGCTACGCCAACCACCTCACATAGAACCCGCCGCCGAGCTTCCGCACCGCGCTCCGCCCCGCCGCGACGCCGAGGGGTCAGAGGGCGGCGTGCGCACGCGCCTCCGCCGGGCCTGCGTGCGCGTCCCCGTGGAACAGGCCGCCCGGGCCGAGCGGGGCCAATGGGCGGGGCGGGCCCACTGGGCGGGACGCGGCGGGGCGGGGCTCGGAGGAGGAGGAGGCCGAAGCTGAGGAGAGAAAAGGCGGCGGCCCGGCGGCCACGGGAGAGGGACGCAGCGGGCGGCTGGTCGGGGTTGGTGACGGGCGCAGGGCGGCTCCGGACAGAGCGGAGCAGCGGGCCACACGGCGGCCAGGGCGTGGGCCGCGGTTCTGTCGTGCGGCCGGTGAGTGTCCCGGGGCGGCCGCGGCAGGAGGCGGAGGCGGCGGGGCCCGGCCGGCGCGGTCGGGGCTAACGGCCAGAACGGGCGTTCGCGGCGCGGGGTGGCCACCCGCGGTTCTGCCGCCGGAGGTCAGCAAATGGCGACCCAAGCCCGAGGCGCCAGCCCCGGCTTGCGCGGCGGAGCGCGGAGGAGGAGGAGGAGAAGGGCGACTGCCGGCGACCTGCGGTGCCCGCCTCCCCGCGGCTTCGGAACGTGGGTTCTTTGGGGACAAACGGGTTAACGTAGGACCGCGGGGCATCGTAACTCCGCGGGATGAGCGAAGTTGGTAACTTTTCCATTCATGGAAGTGAGAGGAGCTGAGTCCCAGCCGCGGTCTTTATTAAAGGGAAACTTCTGGATTTTCTCAGCCGCGCGCGGAGCTTGTGTCGTGTGCTGCGCCGCCTTCTTGCAAGTGCTTTGCTGGGAGGGAGGGGACGCAGACGCGTGGCAGAGGCCAGGAATCTGTAAATGCGTTTTTAGCGTGACAGTGCAGGCTGTGTTTACCGAGGCTCTCGTACTCTGTTCCCCACCCCCTCGCACTTGTTTTTCTTCCTTAGAGCTGTCGTAAGTCCCAGATAAAAGATGCTGGGGAAGGAATTGACCTGTTTTTCCATGATTATTTTGTTGACAAGGGGCCCAAGAAGTTATTTATGGGCATTATGATAGCAACATAGATTAACTGGAATCTTTTTTACAATTTCCGAAACTTTTTACATGTGTCAATTCTGAGTGTTTTGCCCTTTAAAGTCCTGTTACGCATAATGTGCTTTGCATTTTTCCACATTAAAGTTTTCCAAAGCAGACCAGTTGCTGACTTGGCAAAAGGATAAGAGTAGCATCAAAATGTACTTTTCGGATTTTTTCCTAAGGAGTGCATTTAGATGTACAGTTTTCTCAGAATCACTCTTCTTTTTGCTTAGTCACTATTTATCAAGACGTTTAGGGATAGCATGATGTCTTGCTACCTTCTTAAACTGCCAATTTGGTACTTTGATAGCAAGTACTTAAATATACTTTGTTAGTATATTTTAGAAATGGTGAGTCAAGTGTTTTGACTGTTTAGTTTTTTGGCTGAATTTTTTTTTAAAGTAGGTACTACTGTAGGTGTTTCAATTAAGTGTTTCTGTTTAGCATTGGAAACCTGCCTTGTTTTTTATTTTGTTAAAGGCAAAATGACTTCATAAAGTATGGTATTAAAACCAGTGCAACATAAATAACATTTTGAGATAATGTATAAAGCGAAGTACTTTTGAAGTCACCAAAACAGGCATGGGTTAATGTGGTTGCTATTTGAATAGGTTTCTAAAATGTGAGGGCTTTAGTGGAATAAGGCCTGAGGTAGTTTGTGTGATTTTTGGATAATCTTTTAAATGCATTGCTAAGACTGCTTAATTTTGATAATTACTACAGGCTGGGCATTGTATTTGTAGAATATCTGTCCAGGCTGTATTAATTTCACATTCGTTATGATGAAATAGATAGAGATACACCTTGGGCTAGTCTGGTGCTTTTATATTGTCGGTGCCTGTACATGGCTGCTAGATACAACCATATCAATTAATTTTTATCAAAAAAGTAAATTTTTAAAGCATAAACAATGTTACTACTTGTTATAGTAGCTCCTTATCTGACTGCATTTAATAAAGCTTTGTATATAAACGTGGCTATTGTAGAAAGCAAAACACATCCCCTGAGAACTACCTGTTTATATTCTGTTGTATTCAAAATTGTAACCTGGTTTTGCCGGGTTCTAGATTGTTTTCAGAGTAGATACTGCTTTGAGATCACAAAGCCAAGACTCCTTGGAGGCCCACTCATCCATGGTGTGATGCACATCCTAATTGGATTCTACCATTTGAGTGGAGGGTTTTTAATCAACTTAAATAGGTTAATGTCTGAGTATCAAATATTTATTAATATTTCAATTTCTCATATAAGTTTGATACTTTCCTTTGTTTACTGGGCAACATTGCAAGCAGTTAGAATTTTCACTTTGGAATAGCTGCTACTCATGACCATATTTAGAAATGGACAATGTGTGTTTTGATTGTATCATACCTGGAAGGATAAAAAGGTGAAAAAAATTTCCATGTAATTAGTTCATTGTGTAAATAAATCATAACCAAAGTTTCATAAGCCCATTTAGCCATTTTAGACTGAGGACATGTACTTTAAGTTGGGAATTTAAGGGTAGTATAGTTTTAATCTTATGTCTTAACCTCCATGGCCCTCCTTTCAGTCATTTATTCATTGCGCTGCTGTGGATCAAACCCAAGGCCTTGTGCATTCTGCTCATCACTGAACTACATCCTAGGCTCTTTCCCCTTTTTAAAAACAATAAAGATGTCCATTTGGGTATGCCATCTTTCAGGAAGCATTTGAGACTGAATGCATCTAATCAGCAGATGAATCTTCCACTGTTTGTTTTTATTGTGACCTAGTGTACCTAACTATACAAAAAATAAGGTTTGCCCTAGGGGAGTTTATTACTGATTGCTAAATTTGAAATTTCAGTCACAGTTACTTATAATAATGGCTGATTAATTGAATAAGTCTGTCTAGTTCCACATTAATGTTACATTGGAACAACTTCACTGCTTAAGTAGAATTGTAATATCTGTGTTAATTGTAATATTAAGCAGTAGACCAATGCCACTCTCTGTTCTGAGCTTCTTTTTCTCACATTGTATCTTCTCAAGTTCCTGTGCATGTGTGGACACTAACTGTTGTCTTTCTTTTTGAGCTGGGTACCTCTGGTAACTAGTGGACAGGATTGAAGAGTATTTAAATAATGATATAATATAAAAGTAAATGTTTTCTCTGCCATTTTAAGATTTTAAAACTGAACAATTCAGTTTTATATTAACTATTTTTTTAATGTAATGCAGCTAGATATTAATAAAGAAAATGTAAAAGTGCTCACCTGTGAAAAATAAAACAAAATTACATAACAAAATTGGAGAGCAAGAATAATGTACTGTTTACCATGATCTTACAGAATGGCCAAAATGTTACTCATCAAAGAAAAAAAAATCAAATAATAACAAATGCTGGTGAGAATGTAGGAAAAATGAAATATTTTGCATTGTTGGTGACAGTGGAAGCTACACTACAGAAATTACTGTAGAAATTTTTTTTTTAAATCCCCTTAAAAATAGAAATTCTATTTGACCTAATATCTCCCTTCTGGGTATTGTACCAAAAGATTTAGTCATTATACTAAAGTAATATATGCATACTTATGTGTATAGGATCACAATTTATACTAGATAAATCTTGGAAACGGTATATATGTCAATAGATGAATGATTAAAAAATGTAAAATTTGTACACAGTGATGTATTACTCAGCCATAAAAAGATAAACTTTAGGTATTCATAGGCATATAAATGCAACTTGAGTTTATTTTCTTTGACTTGCCTTTCTCATTGATTTACTTTTTTTTATCAGATTTACTCCATAAATAATATTTGGAATGAAGTATGTAGATGTTCAATAAATGTTTGAGCACATTGACTTTTTATGGTAGAGTCAAGGAGGTAATTTTAAATCAATTTGATTGTCTAATGCTAGATCTGTAAGTTTGTGTCTTTTCATGGACTATGTAATTTTCCATAAAATCAAGAATCTCATTTTTGTTTGGAATCCATTTTATTTTGTTATACTATAATACTTTCAGTTATGCATTTATGCAAATTAATCTCTAATTGAGGCAGAAATTTAAATGTAGGGAACACCAGAATAAATGAGGTCAGAGGTCATTCTGATTTTCATGGAGCTTGATGTGTTTCTGTAGAGATATAATAGTGATTTTCTTTGTCATTAGTATTATCAAGGAAAATGCATTGTGTAATGAGTGCACATAAAGAGGGATCTATGTCTTTTTTTTTTCCTGTCATGTCTTTGGTGTGCATGGAAAAGTGATGAAACAGACTAGAGAGTTGAAGCATGAAAAGTATGTTTGTATCTTTTGTACAAAATCCTGAGGCAGCAGTCTGAGTACAGTAGAAGGCTTTTCTTGGCACATTTTAAAATCATGTTATTTACTTACTCCAATGTATTTTGATAAATTAGGGACAATTTTGAAAGTATTACCTCTCCCTTAAATGACAGAATCTTATTTCATTGTTTAGGAAAGTGCCTTGTTGTGAAACTATTTTTAAGGATTGTTTGCAACCACATAGTGAGTTGGAAAGGAACTTCTATCAGATAGACTTCAATCTATTATAAAGCTTTTCATCATTTACAAGTAGTTTTTATTTTAATGAAGCTTTTTCCGGTTTTTTATAGCTAAGTAAAATTAAGAGATATGTGCCTTGGTATGTTAAGATTCTGATTCTAGTGAGCTTTTTGTTTTTTTTTAATGTTGAATTTTAAATATGTTTATCTGGAATCTTTAGCCTTAATTTTAGCAGCTGTTTTCTACTGGATCTGCTGTGTCATGTCTAGTTAATAATTCACCAATATAATTTATCATTTTAAAATGTATCAGTTTCACAGAATTTGTGAAGTGTTTTTAATTTGATGATAGTGATCTTGATTAGAAAGGGGATAATCTGATCTAGTTTTAAATCTTGAAACTGATGGGTGTGTCCTTGTAATACTCCCTAGAATAACTATTGCTATGTTTTCTTTTATAGTATATTTAGCCATAAAATGGAACTGAACTTGCTTTTTCCTTTGTGTATTTGAGAATTGTTAAATGTATAATATTTCATATGATTATAGTGAGCACTCATGTAAATAATTTTAAAAATAATTTAAAATGCATATGTTCAAAGCAAAGTAATAGGCTTTTGTAATTAGAAAGGGCCTAAAAGACTTTTCTTGACCACAAGGGTTAGGGCTTAAGTGTTCGAATAAACTAACTGCAAGCAAAATTGTGTAATCTCTATTCCTCAAATAACATCTTAAAATTAAGATGTTAATCAGTTACTAAAGAGCTGCCTTATGAATCTTTTATAAGTAAACATATCTGTTACTGTCTTTGAACATTAATCAGCTATAGATTTAAATAAGACATTTTTTCTTAACCGCAGTTCCATCTGGGTTATTAGGAACATTGAGTGACTTGTTACATGTAAAGGAGGATAATAAAATGTACACAATTAGTGTTCCTTTTTTTTTTCCCCTACTTTAATAAATAGTATTATACACTTGTTGCTATAAGTGCCTTCTTTGACTTGTAGGTTTTTTTTTATTTTAATATTCTTAGTGAAAAGTGAACCATACAAAAGAGGCTATTACAGTTACTTCTCTGCATTTAACTTGGAATTGTAGCAGTTGCTGTATGAAACATTTTTTAATTAAGTGATACAAAAAGATACACTCTATCTTGTATGATCATTGATGGTGGGTACAATGTGTGAAGTGTCCCTGCAGTTCTGAGAGCAGTGGTCTCTTCTGTTAAAACTGCTTGTATATTTAGGTTTCTGTCTTAGCAACAGTCAAACTTCTAAAAGTATGTGAGGTGAACTCTAGTCGCAAAATAAGAAAGCTTAAGTATGTTTTCATAACCAAATAATGAGTAACAATAGTTATTATACTGTGCATCATTATCTCCAAAGTAGTTACTCAGTACAAGACATAAATCAAAAAACTAAAAAAAAAAAGATAGGGCTGTCCAGATAGCTTAGCAGATTAAAGCACCTGCTTAGGCAGACACAGGGACCGACCAGGTTCAGTCCTCATTGTGCCTTGCTGACCCTGCCCTTGGGGCACACTAAGATGGCAGTTGAGACTGGGCCTGGTGACACATGCCTGTAATCCCAGTGTTTGGGAAGCTGAATACACTGAGTCAGATTTGTAGAGTGAGACTCTGTAGACCCTGTACTAAATACATTTTAAAAAAAGAATGATAATAACACATTCTTTGTAATGGACTTGTCTGCTTAAATGACAAATGTTTTTCATTGACCTGTTGTTTCTTCTATAGTATAAATTTTAGCATGTCTGTTTTCGTAACATAAAATTTATGAAACATTCCTTTATTCCCCTTTCCCTACTTAGATTGAACCTAGGGCCTCTGATATTTACTAGGAAGTTCTCTGCCATTTGGCTGCATCCACAGCCCTTTTTAATTTCTTGTTATAAGACAAGGCCTCCCTAAGTCATCTGAGTAACTGACATAGGTACACACCACCATGCATAGTTCTAATTTGTAATTTCTTTTACAAAATTTAAGAGTAGTTTCGGTGTCAAGTAAGTGCTTTATTTTTCCTTGAGATTATCCAGCATCATAACAGCAACTGAGAACGTTACAACTTAATCAAGAAGTTCTAAGGGCTAGCAAGATAGCTCAAGGATTAAATGCCTGCTTTGGCAAGTGCAGGGACCAGGGTTCTGTCCCTGGTCCTGCAAGCCATGCTGGCCCCTCCCCTGGGGTGGGGTGAGCTGGGCACCAAGTCCAGGTGTGGTGGCACATGCCTGTAATCCCAGTGCCGGAGTGACTTGAAAATAGGAGGATCAGTCCAAGTCTGATCTGTGTAGTAAGACCCCGTACCAAATACATAAATGAAAAAGAAAAAGTTCTATCAATGATTGGGCAGGATATTCTATTCACTTTTCAGGAAAATCAAGCTTTAACTGGAGATAAAGAGATAGCAATTTGGAAAGTGGTTATTTTGGCCACTTGGAGTTAAGATAGAATTTAAGCATAAATACATTAGAGAACAAATAATATGTATGCACTGAGTAACGAAAATAGGCTATATATCTCCTTATCTAGAAAATTAAGCACTACAGTATAATTTGGAAATATTGTGCTGAGCTACATTCCTTTCGCAAGTAGAATTACCTAATAAATAGCCATTGGGGTCCAGAGTTTGGAAGAGGTATTTAGGCTGGATGCGTAAATAAGTTTTTACAATATGAGTTGAAATTGAAACTTTTGGAGAAATTGAGAGCATTCAGGGAGAATATGTAGAATGTGCAAGAAGTGACATGGAACTCTGAAGAGGTATAACATTTAAAAGACTAAGGAATAACTAAACATGTAATAAGAAAATTGGAGAATTATAACACCATGAAAATTAAAGAGTGACAGTTTAGATAAGAAAGTAATCACAGTCATATGACCAATGAAGATGGGGTCCTAGAAAAACATTCCTTTTAAATTTAGAGGCTCTCAATAAAGCAATTTTAATGAGAAGTATTAGCAGTAAAGTCAGATTAGAGGGTTGAAGGGCTTAGATTTGTTAAAAATGAAAAAGTAGGAAAGTGAAAATCAGAGAAAAACCTATTCAAAAGGCTTAATTATTAAATCAGTGCATCATGTTTATATTTTCTCTTTTGTAATAAAACTTTTCTTAGTAAAAGTTAAAATTATAGCCAGGCGTGGAAGGGCGTATCTGTAAGCCTAGCTCTCCAGAGGCTGAGGCAGGAGAATTTCCCTGAGTTGGAGGTCAGCTACATAGTGAATTTAAGGACAATCTGAATGACATAGCAAAACCCTGTCTCAAAAAAAAAGACAAAGATAACAAAACCAAAATACAAAAAATTTAAAATTCTGAGCTGTGTTTGGTGATACTTACCTGTAATTCCAGCCCTCTGCACAGCTGAAATAGGGGGCTAGTACGATTGAAGTTAGAGGAGTTAGCTAGATCCCTCTCAAGATGAAAGGTAAAGGTTAGGACTGTAGCTTAGTACAAAGTCTCTATTTCTATATTCAGTTCCTAGAATGGAAAAAGAAAAAAGCAACAACAGTAACCAGAGTGTTAAAACTCTAACATTAAAGCTGGACAGTTAGGTATTTTTAATCCTTTCATGTTATTTTATGAATCACATTTTTTTTTTCTGCTTAAAACTCATTGACCTACAGTTACTAAAAATCTGAACACCCTAACTTAGCACACAGCACTTAGAATTTCCCTCATTCCTTTCTGCCTCATCTCTCACAACTACCTGGGATTTTCCCTTTATACTAGGAAGATCAAAAATATTAGTCAGTTCAAGCCTTTCTATACTTATATATGGTGTTACTTCAGCCTTGCATGCTTCCCTGCCCCATGCTTAAGGCTTCTCATCTTTCAAGGCTACTCTGCATTATTTGCTAATTCCTACCCATACTAATAATCTTTGTTGCCATTTTACTTTTGTTGTATCAGTCACATAATGTTATAGGATCAATACTGTCTGACCTATTACTATAGCTCCTCGAAAGGAGATACCGTATCTTTATATTGCTGCATTGAATACAGTCCCTGGTACCTAGTAGTGGCTGTTTAATGATGAATGGAGACAGGTCTTCAGAAGTAAGTATATTGTCTGTACCCATAGCGCTTGAAGTAGAACTTAATATTTTCTTGGTAAATGTCCTGTGTATATTAATTAAATCCACATTATTCTCAGGAGTATGATGTGTCTGCAGTGTAAAGTGTATCACAGTCCGTCTATTTGAATTTAAAAGAGCCAGCCAAATAGCTCAGCGGATTAAAGTACCTGCTTAGGCAGATGCAGGGGTCATAGGTTCCATCCCTGGTATGCAGTACTGACCCTGATGCCACACCCTGTGTGCTGAGACAGAGATTGAGACTGAGCATGGTGGCGTGCACCTGTAATCCCAGCTCTTTGGGAGGCTAAACACAGGCAGATCACTGTGAGTCCTGTGTACATAGTGAGACCCTATAGACCCTTACTAAAAAAAAAAAAATATATATATATATATATATATGTAAATATCTGTAAAAGAATTTATATATATATATATATATATAAAAGAATGTAAAAGACAAAACTAAGCCAGTTTCTAAATCTAAAAATTGAACTACATAATATTATAGGCATTAATATAGTATACAGTACTAGAATTTAAATATTATATTTTAACATGTCTTTTGGTTATCTTATTTGTAGTGTGTAAAAGCAAATATATTTTAAAGATGACTTGAGCATATGTAAAATTAACAGACTTTATATGCACTTTATGTACTACACCCTCCAGCTAAATTGCATGGGATTTTATTTTATATTATTAAGCAATTTTGAAAACTTAAAACGCTTTCTAACTTATCTTTTCCATTCCACCTGCTAGAGCTGGACTGGCCATTATGGAGGACAACCTGCAGCATTCACACTGTGTGAATTGTGTCAGTAGACGATGTATGACCAGACCAGAGCCCGGCATTTCCTGTGATTTGATTGGTTGTCCTTTGGTTTGTGGAGCAGTTTTCCATTCTTGTAAAGCTGAAGAGCATCGGCTTTTATGTCCATTTGAACGTGTACCTTGCTTAAATAGTGGCTTTGGGTGTCCATTTACCATGGCTCGAAATAAAGTTGCTGAACATCTACAAACATGTCCTGCAAGTGTGGTATGCTGTACTATGGAATGGAATCGATGGCCAGTGAGTTATGCAGATCGGAAATCATATGAAAATCTAAGCAGAGATGTTGATGAAGTGGCACAATTAGATATGGCCTTGGCCCTTCAAGACCAGAGGATGCTCTTAGAATCTCTCAAAGTTGCCACTATGATGTCAAAAGCAACGGATAAAGTGTCTGAAGCTAGAGAACAAATATCAGTTAAATCAAGTATCCCTGAAATACCACATACTAATGGTTTGGTGTCTGTTGATGAAGAATCTTATGGTGCACTTTATCAAGCTACTGTAGAAACAACCAGAAGTTTGGCTGCGGCTTTAGACATCCTGACTACTGCCACAAGAGATATTAAGATGTTAAATGCAAGTCTTTGTGGTACCCCAGATGACATAGATGAGGAAAAACATGCCAGAGAAAGCTTACAGGATAGCAACTTAAAAGGTCAGGTCCATCTTTATGAGGGTGAGATAGGGGCAGTAGGTGGAATTGACTATAATGGCACAAGTCAGAATGCTCAGTTTGAACAAAATGGTTCCAGTGATTTATTGTATGACTTGAATACAAATTCATATGGCACTTCTGCTCTTTGTAATGGTTTTCCTTTGGAAAATACATGTCTACAGGTTAAAGACCATGATCAACACAGTAACTTAACAAATGGAGAATGTGTGGCATCAGATGGTACTTCAGAACCTTCCAGTTCACTTTCATTAGCAGCACAACTTAGGGAAGTAATGCCATCCAGTGCTTTGCCTAACGGCACAGTTCAGCATATCCTCATGCCAGATGGTGAAGATGAAGGAGAACTGTGCTGGAGAAAAGTTGACTTAGGAGACTTAAGAAATGTGGATATCTTATCTTTCAATCATACTCCTTCATTCAAATTTCTTTCTAATTCATGTTGGTCCAAAGCAAAGGAAGATAAAGCAGTAGATACATCAGACTTGGAAGTAGTGGAAGATCCTATGGGGCTCCATGGAATAGATCTGATTACAGCAGCCTTACTATTTTGTTTAGGAGATTCTCCAGGTGGGAGGGGTATATCTGATAGTCGCATGGTTGATGTGTATCACATTGACTTTGGGACACAGACTTTTTCACTTCCATCTGCAATATTAGCTACAAATACAATGGTTGGAGAAATAGCTTCTGCTTCAGCTTGTGATCATGCCAACCCGCAGCTTTCAAATCCAAGTCCTTTTCAGACACTTGGACTGGATTTAGTATTGGAATGTGTTGCTAGGTACCAACCCAAGCAGCGTTCAATGTTTACCTTTGTGTGTGGGCAGTTATTTAGAAGAAAAGAATTTTCTTCACACTTTAAGAATGTACATGGTGACATTCATGCTGGACTCAATGGCTGGATGGAACAAAGGTGTCCTCTAGCTTATTATGGTTGTACCTATTCTCAGCGAAGATTTTGTCCATCAACACAAGGAGCAAAAATTATACATGACCGCCAGTTGAGGTCATTTGGAGTTCAGCCTTGTATATCTACAGTATTAGTAGAACCTGCTAGAAACTGTATGTTGGGATTACACAGTGACCGTCTGAGCAGTCTTCCTTTTGAGGTCCTACAGCATATTGCAGGTTTTCTTGATGGCTTTAGTTTGTGCCAACTCTCATGTGTGTCCAGATTAATGAGGGATGTGTGTGGCAGTCTACTTCAGTCTCGTGGAATGGTCATTCTGCAATGGGGTAAAAGGAAGTATCCAGAAGGAAATTCATCGTGGCAGATAAAGGAAAAGGTTGGTTTCATCCTGAGTATATCAGTTTTTTATTTGACATAGATATCTACTAGCTATGTTGAATTAATAGTTAATTTTTTTTAAAAATTGAGCATCCAAAAGAATTAAGAAATTATGATGAAGTATATATTAAAATGATAGTTAATGAAACTAGAATATTTAGAATTGTTATGACTAAGGACATACATAGTATAGATTTCCTAGATATAGATTCTAATCTAGTATGGCAAAGGCCACTTCTTTTTCGTCAGATGATCAGTTCTATACTTTAGTTCTTTAGTAACAGCTTTGAGACCATATTGCCTAATTATGCTTCACTTGAAGCAAGTTCACCATAAAACAATGGAGGAAATAGGAAGAGTTCATTCTCAGAGTTACCAGTTTCTACTCTTAGCAATTTCTTTTTTAGAACTTGGTTGTTTCATATAGAATGTAAAGAGAAATTTTAAAAACTTGGCAGCTACAGTCACATTAGTAAATGGCCAAGTGATTATTTAGGGTGCTGAGCACATAAATGAATGGATAAGGGACTGTCTTAAGAGTAGGGCAATAGAAATTGATATTGTAGAGACTCTTTAGTCCAGACCCAAAAGTGATGCATATTGGAAACCTGTGCTGGTCTGGCTTCTATGGTATCCTATTGTTCTCCAGCTTTTATTGCATGCACCATTCGTTGGAAACTAGCACACATTATGGTATCTGAAATTGAAGGTGTTTTTTAATTTTGAAGTTTTATTTATTTGATACGGGGTTTCGCTACACAGTTTAGACTCATAGTGATCCTCATGTCTCAGCATCCCTAGTGCTGGGATTATAAGCATGTGCGACATGCAGAGTTTTGGGGCCAGCACAATACACTGGGGTTCGGGGCCCAGCATGTGGTTCCAGGGATCAAATTCAGGTCCTTGTGCTTTCTAGGCAGGCTCTTATATACCAAACTATCACCCCAGAAGTTTGGTTATTGTAGGAGACACTTCCTGGTCCTTGTCTCAGTCCAAGAAACCAATATTTGTAATACCAAAGTTACGTTATTGGAATCCCATCAAGTTGATTCCAATCTACCACTTTCTATGCAACCCACAGCAAAAATGAGGACACTAAATTATATTTTTAATCATCGGGGAGTCGAGGGGCTCTAAGTCCTGCCATGACATGGCTTTCCGGAACCAAGAGAGTGACCCAGGGCCTCACCTGGTTTTTATTCAGTGCGGGAGTGGCTTGAGGAGGATTGACTGAGAATTGTGGGAAGTAGGTGACTACTGTGAGCTGAGCTAGGTGGGTAGCCTACATTTACCTCTGCCATATGCAGAGAGTAATCTGCATTATATAGTATTTAATGTTTTGGGAAGTCTAGGGCTTCAGCTTTGATGTAGTCTTTCAAGCCCCAGGAAGTCATAGCCCCTATCTTGAGGCTCAATCCCAGTTGGCAGTGTGGAGCTCTACTGTCCTGCCTTCAGCCGGCTCACATTAAGGAGCAGCAGGCTTACCAGGGAAACATGCATGCCACCTTCAAAGACTCACCAGCACCTCAGCTAGACCAATATACATTGTTTAAGACCAATTGAAGGATAAACAGAAGTCCTAGCCAGCTCTGTACATAACAATATGAGGAAATAGGATCAGACTCAGTCAAAATGGAGACAGTCACTCTTCTTTCAAGGAGAGCTGCTCAGGTGGTCCCCCACAGGTTATAGTGTTCAAATTTCTGGTTACTTTTTTTCTTGGCCCCTTTAGATCTTATCACTTCACTTTACCAGAATTCTGCATCTGCTTCTCTATTTTTGTGAGGCTTTGACCACTGAAAGAACACAAATTATTTTCTTTTTTTTTTTCCCTAAAAGGAATTTTCTGGCAGAAAATTTTACCAGCTGTATAGTTTTTTCATTTGCCAGATGATTTGGTGTCTGTCTCCCTTGAGAAGGGACATCCTATATATGACCTCTTTTTGTCCTTATCCATAGTATTAACATGTAGGATGAAATACTTTCTTTCATAGATAACAAACATCTGGTCATCAGGTTTCAATTGCTGTCATTTACACAGATTACTCATACGTCTATAAACTGCATTTTTTGCTACTAAACTCAAGACTACTACAAGGTGCAGTCAAAGTATATGGGGAGTGTGTGTCTCTACAAAGTATGATCAAAAATGTGGTAGATGTTGCTGCTACGTGCCATTGGATTAAAAAGATAGGGTTGTAAAAATATCACTGTGTCCTTATCTTACTGTGTCCTTATCTACTTATTCATCAGAGGGATTTAGAACATTATATTCACCATATCTGGCACTGCATTGTACACTTCTGACTCTTGTCTAAGATCAAAATCATTGAAAGGTAAATGTTTTGAATTGATTTAGGACATCAAGATAGCTATGACAGCACAACTAAAGACACTTAGGAAACACAACTTCCAGCATAGCTTCGGCAAGAGACAAGAGTATTGAGGAAAATGTTCAAAGCAAGGAGTATTTTGAGGAGGATAAATGTCAGTGCATCTGTTACTGTAAACAGGTCAAAATATTCACTATATATTTTTTGATCATACTTTGTATATACAAGCATCACACCACCTAGGAAGTCATTACCATTCTCTCTTGAGAAGTTGTAATGTGTGGTAAGGTCTTCTCCAAAATACCGCCTTCTAGAGTACCTGCTATTTAACCATGTGTAGTCAGCGCTCTTTATCTGTGGGTTCTTTGTCTAGATTCAGCCAGCTGCTGATCAAAAATACTTGAAAAAAACTGTGTCTATATTGAACAGATACAGACTTTTTTCTTTGTCATTATATAAACAATATGATGCAACATCTTGCTGTTTGCTTTGTATTAAATATTGTAAATAGTCTAGAGACAATTTAAAGTTTGTGGGTAGTTACACGGGTCCTCAGCAAATACTATTTCATTTTGCACAGGGGTTTAAGTGCCATAGAATTTCATATCCTCAGGGCATCCTGAGACCAGTTCCCATATACACCAAGAGATAATTTTTTAGGATCTTACATTTGCCTGTTGATTAAGCCAGGATACTTAGACCTGTCCTGCCCCATCCTTGCTTTCTACCCTGTGTCTCCCCTGAGCTGCATTCACACATCTTACTTATGTTTAGTAGCTTCACATTTTTTATTGTAAAAATGAGAAAACATGGTGATTATCACTCATCTTCTATGGTGATAGTGCCTTCAAGTCCTGAAGCTACTGTCTGGGTAAAAAAGGGAATCAGGACATATTTTTACTCGTGGACACATGAACAGGGTGGTGGGTGGAATATGCCTACAAACATAATAGGACCTATTAAAACATGAAAACACCTGTATTTTAAGTATTGCTGGTACCTTTACTATGTGTGAAAAGTGCAAAGATAAGCTACCTTTTATCACACAGTAGTAGTCTAGGATATTTTAAAAATATTTTGTATGGTGTAATAACAATGAGACAAAAACCTGGTGAGAAAGACAACATAACTTTTTCACAGATCTTATCTCCAAACTATGGATAGTTCTCTATAAGCCATTTGGACAGGAAGAAAGAAAAGTATGTAGTATAAAGAAGTGGCTTTGAATTCCTGAAGTTATGATTTTTAAAAATGTATTCAATAAATTAGGTTTGCTGTGATTTTTAATGTTGGAATGTTTTTTCTCTTAGCTAGTTGTTGAAGTCATTGTTTCACAGAAGTGAGTTGGCTTATAAATATTTGTTTATAAATATTTGACAAACAGATTTATGTCTAAATGGATTTTTTCAATTTTATAGCTCACTACTTAAAACAATCTTTGATGTTTCTATAGTAATACAACTGTGTGCAGGTAGAGCAAGAAGTGCATTTTGACTCTGTAAGTTGACTTATTTAAATCTGATGTAGAATTTTCTTCCAGGTATGGCGATTCAGTACTGCATTTTGTTCTGTTAATGAATGGAAATTTGCTGACATCTTAAGCATGGCTGACCACTTGAAGAAATGCAGTTACAATATTGTTGAGAGACGGGAGGAAGCCATCCCATTGCCATGTATGTGTGTGACTCGAGAACTCACTAAAGAAGGACGTTCACTACGCTCAGTTTTAAAACCTGTACTTTAAAAACTGTAACATGTACATACATGGCAAGCACCTGTTATAATTTCTTTGTAATATGTGATACTTTATTAATATATTAAAGATTACAACTAGCTGAATTTATTGTCACTGTGTATATATAATGTTTTGAAGTGACATATATTTTTATAAAGTATTGTTTAGTTGGAAAAAAGTTGCCTTAATATTTGAAATGTGTGACATTTTTGAAACTTGCTGGACAGGGTGACAATCTTTAGCTATGACTTTCAGAATTAGTATTTTTCATGGTGTGCATATTTTCTGATATTTTTCTTCTTAAAATTAACAAGATCCTGACCAAACAATTTATTCATGTTTTCTGTGAGTTGAAGCCCATGCAATCAAATGAAAAACTTTGAATCAGATTTTGGCAGCATAGATTTTTCAGATAAACATTTTCAGCTACATAAATACTGCCATAAGATCATTGTAGAGTGTTCCTCTTTGATGTGTATGTGATCCCCAGTATATGAAGAATGATTAAAAGCAGGGTGAATATTTAAATTAAAAACATTTGTTAAGGTAAAAAGATACATTGGTGTTATTCCTCTCTTCTGGATCTTACGTGTCTTTAGTTGGGCTATTATGACTGCCTAAATTAGTTAAAAATGTTTACTTTCAAGGTAATTTTGACTTCTGAGAAGAGCCAGATGTTGCATGCTGTCAGATCTGGTGAATAAGGTTGATAGGGCACATTGTAATGTAGTTTTCATGATCTTGCCTTTCTGTTGGATGGCAGTACAGCATTCACTGTATGTTTTGTTCACTCCTTATAAATTCACAAAAGAGGACATGTTGAACTGCTTTAGAAATAGGTAAGAATGATGGGATACGTATGTTTGAAGCAAGGAGGATTAATGTCAATATGCCTTTTTTTTTCCCCATGGTACCAGGGATTGAACTCAACCCTGCACTTTCCAGCAGGTGCTTATTCTACTGAACTATCTCCCTGGCCTCTTTATAATAATTTTTAAAAACTTAAGCATTCATTATATTCATTATATGATCACCCCATATTAAATATTCAGATCACAGTGTTTAAAATCACATCTAATGTTTGGTAATGACCTTTATGATGTTTTAAAAATAATTTACAAAGATATGTTCATCATATATTCTTGCAACTCTTATAACAGAGTGAACTTTTGTTTTTTAATTAGATTCTGGATCTAAAGATTTGGTAGTGTTTTACCTGAGAGGTAAAAGCAAAATAAAAAGCAAGCTGTTAATTTAACTTGAAATAATTCATGGTACTATATACTTGCTAGATATTTAATGTTTGATAACTAAATATACCTCATTTTATGTTTTAATTTGGCATATTGTATGAGTAAATTTCAAACATTCAGAATGTGGGAAGTCTTAACTATTTTTCATAAGCATTTAAAAATATGCCTATTGATATTTATAAAAAATACAGCTGTATTAAGACATTTAAAAATGTAACATTTTATGTCTTTATGTAAGGTAATAGTTGAGCAGAAACCTGCTTTGATTGACAATCTCTTCAAAATGTTTTCAAGTTAATTTCCCATATACATCTGTACTAGAAAGCAAGAATTGTATCTTTATACAAAGAACAAAGTATGATAAGGCAGTATTCAAAGTCCTGTTCTTTTTATACATATTTAGTACAGGGCTTACAGGGTCTCACTGCACAGATCAAACTCATAGTGATTCTCCTGTTTTGAGCCTTCCAAGTGCTGGGATTATACATGTACACCACCATGTCCAGTCTCAGTCACTGTCTCACCATGCTACGGTCCAGCCCGGCACAGCATAGGAATCGAACCCTGGACCTCTGTACTTGTCTGAGCAAGTGCTTTAGTCCTCTGAGCTATCTGGGCCAGCACTAAGATCCTGTTCTTGAAGTATTATATTGTTGTTTTTAAATTGGTTTATTCTGTTATGAGGTTGGTGTGGTCACTTTAAAAAGGAATATGTATGCTTTATCAGTATTTAAAAATAAATTGCAAAGGTCGGAACATATATTTAAATAATTTGTCTTTGGTGAATTTTGGCATTTCATAAGCTGAAATAGTGACAAAACTACCTTGTTAAACATGGAAAAATTCATTGTATCCTTATATTTGTCCTTGAGTGTGCTTTATGGTTACTGATTTGTGATTCTCATATGTAACTATCAGGCTGGTTAGCGGTGTTCCCTTGAGCATTCAAGATTTATTAACTGTTTAAGGTTTGTTTCATTTAAGTCAACTAATCAGTTGTTTTGTTTCACCTATCATTTTAATTGGTAAAATGCTTATTTCTTAGTGCTTAAACTTGCTTTTTCAGCGGTAGGATGGAATTGTATAAAAAATCTGTTTCTGTGGAAAAAAAAATCTAGAAATAAGGTATATCAAGTACTGTAAAATATAACTGCACCTTGTAAAGTTTTGCTGTTTATGGTTAGGATACCACTACCATTAACTTTTTGCTTTATCACTGTGCTTTATTAAACCCATAATTTTTAAGCTGTCTTGTTTCCACACTGGATCATGAGATATTTAACATTTTTCCACCTTATTTTTCTTTTACACATCTTTTGCCATTGACTTTTATTATGACACCATACTATTTTGTTAAAGTGTTTTCTTTGTGCAACATTTGTTCAAGTTCTAATAAAAGTGTTTCCCATTATATGGCTCATTAGCTTTAAAAACGTACATTTAGATAAAACTGTAGTCCTTTTTTTGACAAATTCCACACACAGTTACATATTTCTGTAATGTTGATCTTTGTATGTTTTAGAAGTTGCTGTTTGATTACCTTGCCAACTAAAGTTTTACTGATAACATGAATTTTTTTAATACAGTATGTATAAAAACTTATCATTCTTGCCCTTTCCATCTCTTGAAAGTAGTCCTGTCTAGGTTATTGAAAAGTGAAGGTTTCTGGCATGATTATTTCTCAAAAACTTGTTATAGTATCTTTAGCATGAAAAAGTTTGCATGTTGGCCTAGTAGATTGTCATTTGAGAAGTGTTTGTTGATTGATTTTGCTAAGCAGCAACCCGAAGAATAAGCATGGCATGGAAAGAAATAACCTGAATTTCCTGTATTTTTTGCCTCCTTCCCTAGTACTATTTAGTCTTACTCTCTGCCTCCCCTTTTGAGAGTTGCATATCACTTAAGGTGAGAACAAGTAGTTTGTTTTAAGACGAGATGTACAATGAAATGTGAGATCTTAGAGGAAGTCTGGGCCATGCTGGCTGCAGATCTATCCTCTAACATGTTAGTGAAATGGATATACATGTGTGTGTGTGTGTGTGTGTGTGTGTGTGTGTGTGTGTGTGTACATCTGTAATCCACAGTTAAGAGTGATGGTAATTTAATATTGATGGTTAAATTATATATGTTGTCTATATCTTACAGGCATATGACAAAGTACATAGGGTACTGTGATTTTTTGGAAACTTAATATTTACTATTTTAATTTCACTAGTGTTTTATTGGTGTTCTGTTGAAGGGTAGAAATAATGCAAAGTTCATTAGCACTCATGTTTAAGCCTGCTTATCTCATTCTCTTTAGTGGTTGCATTTGTGTGAACATACTAGATTTGTAAGATAAGGAAAGAGTAAAAGTAAAGAAATACTGGATTAAATCTTACAAAAATCCATATAGGGATACTTTTGACTATCAGTAAGATATTGGATCTGGTTTCTGGTTTGTTAGTAGTAGAGAATTTGTTATGGACTTTGAACTACATGTCCCATAAATGTTGCAATTATTGTTTGTCCTTTGAATGGTAGGATCTTAGTAATGTTGAAGATAATGAGGTTTTCAACAAACTTCCATACATTTTGAAAATGTAGCGGTTTTTATTACTATATTGATAAGATTTACTTGTGAATTTTTAAATGTTTGAAACAAAACAGAGTTCTTCATGTCTGCATACCAACCGAAAATGATAGATTTATTGTTAAGTTTCCTGAGGCAGAGTTACTCAAGTAGTTTTTAAAAAAAATGTGTCATGCATGGCACAACACATTGGGGAGCAATATGATTGGAACCTGCATAGAAGTACAGTAGAAGGAAAATAGTCCCTCTCTGGACAAAACCTTTTGATTGATAATTTTTCTGATAGGTATTTAGCTGTTGATCTAAACATTACTTTGATGGTGTTATTTAACATGTTCACAAAGCCTAGGGATCCAGAACATATTTAAGTTCCATTGTGTTATTGATGCATTTGTTACAATTTATCTCAATCTACTTTCAAAAAATACTATGAATTGAATAAAGATCTATTCAAGTGAGGTCCTTTCTAAATAACTATGAGAAAGGAAAAACGCTTTCTTTTTGAAGTCACCTTTTACACACTTATTTCATTGACATTGGTCATTTTTCCACTTTATAGGTGTAGAAAAGAGAGGGTGTATTTAGATGAAATGAAATTACTTTTATAAAGAGTACTTCAAATTACATGTGGTTGCTCTCAAATGTTACTGAAAACATATTTAGGGCAGTATGAAGAGGAAGCAGAGACCAATGAAGCTTGCTTCATTGCTCTGAAAAATCTTTTGCTAAGCATTGTGCTATATAAAAAAATTCCATTGCATATGTGACTGAAGAAATTCATTATTCATATATATAAATTTGGCATACGTAATCTTCATAGTTGGCCAGTACTTCTTGAGGTATATCAATGAATATATCTTAGTTACCTTAGTACACTTGACGACTGTTAGTGCATTTTACAACTGGTATTTTATATTCAGATTTTGATATTCCAGTTTCTTTTATAGAGTAACTTTTTAATAAAGTACAAATGGGTTATAAGGAAGATTCATGAACTTGCTGTGTACAGTAAAAATTCATTGATGCTCTTACATGCTGGATTGAAACTTCTTTACTAAAGTGAAGCAAAAAGCTTTTCTGAAGCAAACTGACAGAAGTGTGTGGTTTTCTTTTAATAATACAAAATTCTGAGTGTCTCAAAAGTCACTGTTAGCCTATTCACATACAAACATGATGGGAAATAATTTTTTCACACATACCCAGTAATGGTTTGTGTATTTGAAAATAATGAAATGGAATTTCCGTTGAATTCTTGGGACCAAATTCATCAGGTCAGATTCCTTTCCCAACAAAGATGAATACATCAGGTTTAATATTTTATCTATTCAGATATAAATCATTAGATTTCTTTTTCTCAGACAGGATCCTTGAGCACAATGAATAGCTTGATAAATGCATTTGGTCTTTTGCAGAGGAACTAACTAGAGTCAGGTAGCATCCTATATTCCTATTTATATTCAGAGGGTAACACTGTTTAAGTTGTAGTTAGGATTGATTATAGACAAGTAGCTGTAATCTGTTCGTGAGATTGAAGATGAAAGAAGGAAGTCCTTCCCTCTTCTCTCCTAGAATATTTTTCCTGTTGAAATCTTCTTCTTATTGTCATTGTTGCCTGTGTATTTTATGAGTTTATTTTTCTGATGTGATCAGAAAACCTAGTTTAGGGGCCGGGGAGATAGCTTAGTAGAATAGGTGCTTGCCTGGCAAGCACAAGGGCCTGAGTTCAATCTGTGGTTCTGTAAAAACAGAACAAAACAAAAAAACCTAGGTTAAATACATATCATTTTTAAAAATCTTGCTCTGATAACCAACCTAAATTAATAATTTGGGTCAGTTTTAACTCTTTTAAGTACTGTGATTTGTCTACCTTCTATAAAGTCCCTTTGAGCTCACTAATGAATAAACAACCAACCTTGTAGTTTGAAAAATTTAAAATATAGCTGAATCCTCAGTGGTTTAACAATTGTATAACTAAAATAAACAGAGGTGCTGCAGAGATAGCACAGTGGTATAAGCACCTGCCTCAGCAAGCACAGGGACCTAGGTTCGAGCCCTGGTACCACATGCTGTGCCAGCCCTACCCCAGGCACACTGAACCAGCCACCAAAACCAGGTGTGGTGGTACATGCTTGTAATCCCAGAGCTGGGGAGGCTGAAACCAGAGAATCACTACAAATACAAGCTGCATAGTGAGGCCCTGTACCAAATACATAAAATAAAAGCAATATTGAATACTGTCCCTGGCAAGCACAAGGGCTTCAATCCCTGGTTCTGCCAAGGGGGGGAAAAATTGAATACTGTATCTGTTTTGAGAGTACAGTTACCCAGTGAATAGCTATATCAGCTGGCTGTTTTAATTCAAAATAGTTAATACTTAACTATTTTTAATAAGGGATTTGATATGAGTACTCATTCCAACAGTGTTCCTGTAGCATTGTGCAAACAGCTCGTACTGACATGAAATTGCTTTGGGTGGTTAATAATCCAGGGAAAGGCTGGGCATGGTGGCACACAGTGGCTGTAATCCCAGCACTCAGGAGACTGAGGCAAGAGGATTGTTGTAAGTTCGAGAGCAGCCTAGGCTATAATGTGAACTTAAGGCCAGCCTAAACTGATAGTAAGACCTTGTCTCAAAAAGGCTAGATCTATATTGGGAATTCTAAGGATTCTTGTTTTGCATTTAAAATGTTATACTTGCATTGTTCATTAGTATTGAAAGCACCCATAGTACTAAACACTAACCGTTTCAGCAAGATAACTGCACTGTTTCAAGCATTTACCTCACATGTTGAATTTCTAATATATCTTTTCCCCTGATTTCCATTAATAACTGCCTTAGAGGAGGTGGAGAAAGGGAGTAAAAATGATCAGGGTGCTATATGTATATTATTTATACCCCAAGAAGAATAATTATGTATCAAACATACTAATAAAAATAATTGTGTACTTCAAATTTAAAAAGATACAGTAGTCATAAAAAACAAAAAGATTAAGTGCATGAAACAAGATACAGAAGAATACAATGTATGATTACATTTATCCAAAATAACCAGGGACAAGTCAGATTAATGGTGGCCAGACAGGTAACGGGACAGAGGCATGATTACTTAAATGATACGAGATTTCTTGTGGAGTGATGAAAATGCTTGGACAAGGTAGTGGTGATGGTTGCACAGCCTTATGAATGTGTTAAGTGCCACTGAATTGTATGCTTTCACGTGGGCATTTTTAAATGTACATATTGCCAAAATTAAGACAGATGTTGGTATTTGAAGTTATAAAATCTAAGAAGTACAGTGTTATTGAGGCTTAAAGTACAAACAGTAGTTTAAAATTATAACATCGTTAATGTGATAAATTTACTTAACAGGCCCACTGAAATTCATGAGTCCTATCATAGAAGTACTGATGACAGTACAGAAATCTATATTCAGTTTCCTTATAGTTAATGCAGCTGTGAATGAGCAGTCAACTTTTGTGTCAGTGTTTGGTATTCACTGTTTGCACATTATTATGATTTCTTGTGGCACTCATACTTTTAAAAGATATGTTTTAAAAATCTTTTGAGAAAACCTGTAAAATTTTCTGGGTTATTTTTTATAGTTTTATACTTCATGCAATCAATTATGTATTAGATAAAACTAAATAAACTGATGCATACATTTTGGACTCTTTATTGCCTTGTGGGTAACAGTCTGTTTGACACTTGAGCTTTGTAAGGACTTTAGTCATGTAGTTGCTTATGTTGTATTCGGTGAAGTTGAAGCTGAGTGTGTGCATTCTTTCATCACACATATTGAACACTTGAGCCAGGTGCCAGGTAGGCTTGACTCTGAAAGATCATTTCACTCTTAAAGCTTCACAAATAATTTATTATTTTTTTCCTACCTGTCATTATCTAGTAATTGGCAGACACATGGCCACTTTGATCTTGTGCCCATTGTGCAATGATAGAGGTAGCTGGGGAAAAGTTTTACAGTTGTCTGCAGAACAGGTTACTCTACTTAATTGTTAAAATTCTATAGTAAGGTTGCTTTTTGGTGAGTATTCACATGAGATACCAGTATCTTTGTATCTTTTGTCCACCCATTGAGTTTCCACATACATCTTCCTCAAAAGTGCTGTTACCAGTTCTCAAATCATGTTCAAAATTCCTATCAAGCCAGAGCATGAATTGGTATCTAACTCAACATCTTGTCCTTACTCTTTCCACATTAATAGCATATAGTGCTTGCAGTTCTGCCCCAAAATAAATTCCTAGTGAATTACACTGAAGATTTCTCAATACTGTTAGAATATTCCTGCCTCCCAAAAAAAAAAAAAAAAAGGTTCTAGAACTTCAGCTGTCCACTTTTGACTACATTTTTGTGCAGAACCATTCATTGCAGCCCAGGCCCCAACTCTTCTCTTTAGTAATCATAACCAATTCTTCATGTGACCACAGATGCAGGACAAGAGAAGGCAAAAGTAGGAACCATGGGCATTTGGGTTACTTCCTCATGTAACTTACCTATGCCTTCAGGACCTGATGGAGTTTGATCACATATATACTACTGCAATTTGATGGTGAAGTGCTGTTTTGCATACCTAACTTTATGGCTTGGTAGTCAATAATTCATATGGCCTGCTCAGATCATATGCTTAGTTGGTAGTCCATAGTGAAGGATTTAGTTTCAGCTAAAAGCCACTGGCAAGCCAAAAGAGATGGATGTTCTTATACAATTCTGGATGATAACAGGGCTTTGCTCCAAAATTCTAAAGCCTATAGAGACTTTATAAGCAAAACAGCAGAACTGGTGAGAGTGGAAGTATTTAGAAAAAATTAGGACTCATTTTATCTGGTGGGAGAAAACTGGTAGAGGGAAGGTTGAGTGTTTTGCTTAGTTTTGAGTTTGGTAGTACTGTGGTTTGAAACAAGGATCTTCACATTGAACTTCATTCCTGCACTTTTTTAGAAAACAGCTTTTGGGCTATAAGACCAATTTTGATGAGTCTGACCTATAGTTAGTCTTTCTATTGATGAATTAATTTTACTTTTGAGTTTTAATACTTCATAGGAAAAAGTCACAAAACTAAGTTTTCAATATTTATTGGATATTTATAAAACAACTTTGTGACTGGTTTTTGATGTACAAAGTTTTTAAGAAAATTTTTCCATATTAAACTACAATGAAAGTATCACTTATCATTGTACAAAAAAACACTATCATTTTACTTCAAATATTACACCTAGCACTTCCCTGGCAAGTACAAGGGCCTGAGTTCAATCCCTGGTCCCAACCAAAAAGAAAGAGAATCCAGTCAAGTATCACGCTTACTGTAGTTTGCATGAATGCAACAGCACACTCCATACATATTTATCATATATGCTGACAGCAGGTCTTTTGCTTTCCTGGCAGTTTTGTAGGATATACTTGAAATTTCAGAGGTCTTGCTGCTTTGTTAGGAGGTTCTTTACAATGTGTAGGATATACTTGAAATTTCAGAGGTCTTGCTGCTTTGTTAGGAGGTTCTTTACAATGTGTGGTTAACAGGAACATAAAATATTGGTAAAATAAAGTATTCAATTCTGAATACGTATTGTGCATTTAGAGTAGACATCAACATTTTCACATCAGTTGTGTACTTGTTTACAAAACCTGAAAGATAATATCATAAATAAATTCCTACATGCACCACAATGAAAATACCAGTAGAACTCTACTACAGAAGTAACTTTGAACTGTTACACTAAGGGAGCCTTTGCACGTGACAACTGAATGTTCCTTGCACATGTTGTTTACACTGACAGCATATGTGCCTAACTCTTCTGTTTGTCAGCCTTGTCACCTCTCTTCCTATTTTTCAGAAGCTTCCTATGACATACAACATGCACTTAGCAGGGAAATAAGATGTAAATAAAATACAATATCAAATATGTAGTGAGTGCTTAGAATAGACATCAACATTTTCACATCAGCTATTTACCTAGCTCAAAAGATAACATCCAAAGTAAAAAGCTATTTGAACTGTAATGTGAACAGAGACAAATCTACCAAAGAAGTTTTGCTTCAAGTGTCACAAGACAAGTGCGAATACTGTTTACACTGACAGTACTGCAGGAAAAATCCAGGCTCATAAGGAAAATCTCTGCACCAAGAAGATTTTGGAAGGCAACTTTAATGTAATTCTAGCAGGTTGATGAGTATCAGTTCCAAGTCATCTATAGAGTCAGGCTTAAGTTCAGTTTAAATATGATTTGTTAGCAGGAAGTGTAAAGCTGATTGGTTGTTACACGATTGGTTACATGGAATACAAGAGAATTGTGTCATACATTGTCAGAATTGTGTAAGAACATTCTGGAAAGGGAGAGGGTCTGAGAAAAGTAGCGTTGAAAGTGCCTTTGACTGGGCTACTCTGGAGCAAATTGGAATCATGAGCAGGTCAGTTTGATCCCACACACTGTTAAGGGGAAACATCTGGGCCTAGACAGTCAAGGCAAAATGAATGCAGAATGCTAGCTACATGACAAACAGCAATAGCCTGTAGTCACAGGCCTCAGGCCTCTAATTGATTTCTAACTTTTGCTATAATATGCCTACAAGTTTCCTTTTTTTTTTTTTTTTGGTCTTTTTGAGGCAGGATCTCTATGCAGTTTGCAGTTTAGGCTGGTTCGTTTTGTAGTCCAGGCTGGTCTTGAACTTACAACATCCTCCTACCACAGCCTCCTGAGTGCTTGAATTACTATAAATTCTATAAATGTGCACTTACAATAAGACATCTTTGTTTTGCAGCACTTTCTTGTAGGGCACAGCTGACATCTTTGTTTCCCTGTTGTAATGCTTCATCTACCTGTTCACTGGTCAGCTCACAGTGTGCTCCACAATTTTTTTATGTGTCATTCTCTGGGCAGAAAAACATTTTGTTTTTCCTTTGATGTAAATTGCCTCTTGTGAGCTCCAGTTGCAATTCTTTAAAAAATTTTCTCAGTGATAATTTGCACTTGCTTTTTTTTTTGTTAACTGTTAAAGTATGCCACACATGTTTAGGATTCAGTAGAAAATAACCATTGGCCAGTACTTTGACTTTTAAGTGACATCATAAGTGCTACATAACTCAACAACATCTGCTCCACCTGTGGTTTTAATGTTCAAAGTTTCTATCTCAGGCCTATTTTGTTGAGGTTTCCCTATCAGTATTTCTATATGGTGAAATGTTAACTCAGTGGTAGGAACATCCTTCCTTGCCCTGTGTCATTAGGGGAAAGTATCTATCGTGTCACCATTAAATATGATAACAGTAGGCTTATTTACCTCTGTCAAACTCAGGAAGTTCGTTTGTAATTTTTTAAAAATCAATGGGTATTAAATGTTATCAAATGCTTTTTCTGCATTTAATAAGATGACTGTATAATGATTTATTTCACTTTTATGTTGTAGTTAGTTATATTGATTTACTAATAAAACCTTGCATTTATGAGATAATTTTTACTATTTTATGTTGCTGTTATGTAATGATTGGATTTGCTAATAATTTTTTTAAACCTCCCCCATTGCTAATAATTTATAAATTTTTTTTCAAAGTTTATGAAACATCATTCTATTTTTTAAAATATGTTTTAGTCACAGGTTCGAGTTCTGAAGTATTTCTTCCTTCTATAATTTTGAACAGGTTGTGTAGAATGGTGTTATTTATTTTTCAGTGTACTTTATAGTACACTGAAAAAAGCTCAAATGGCCTAGTGATTTTTATTCTGAATTCAATTTCTCTAGTAGACATATGAAGATTTTATATTTTTCTTATGTTTTGAATCCGTTTTGGCATATGTATATCAATAAATCGATCTGTTTCATCTAAGATGTCAAAATTACTGGTTTTATATTATTTACAATATTACCTTACTATTATTTAATAACTGTGACATGTTTCATACCCCATCTTACAATGCTGTTGTTTGCAGTCTGTATTTTCTTTTTTATTTTCATCATTACTTTTGTTATGAGTTTATAAATATGTTCACTTTTTAAGCACTGCTATGGTTTGTATCTTGTCCCGCAGAGTGTCTTGCAGTCATGGGGGCAGGCTTCTAGAGTTTGTGATTAATTCATGATCCAAATGATGGGATTATGTGAATGGTACACCTGCCATGGGGCAGATAATCTGAATACAATATTGTTCAGCTGCAGCCACTGCTCCTCCCTTTGCTCTTCGGTATTTTCTGCTCCCATGAACTGCTGCTGTTTTCCTGTATGCCACTCGCCTTGGAGCCAGCCAAGTATGGACTGAAACCTCCACAAACTGAACTAAATAAACCTTTCCTTCTGTGATTTTGGGTGTCCGCTATTTTGTCCCAGCAATGAGTGAAAAGCAATTGAGATAAGTGCCAGCATTTAGTTTTGTTAAATTTCCTTTTTTTGTTTTGTTTTGTGTGTTGATGCAAGGTCTCGTTACTAGGTAGGCTTTTAACTTATTCTGTAGCCCATGCTAACCTCAAACTCATGGTGATCCTCCTGCCTCCTGGCTCAGCCTGCTATGAATTTTTTGTCTGTTTTTACATGGCATTAACATTTACCTCTTTTTATGATTTCCTTTGTTTGTGCTTAATTTGCTCTTTGTGTACCGGTTCTTAATTTGTTCTTTGTGTACCAGTTTTTTTTTTTTTGTGTGTGTGTGTATGTGTGTGTGTGTGTGTGCAAACTTAATCCATTGACTTTAAATGTTTCCTTTTTTATAATGTGTTTTAATACATAAAATTTCCTTCTGATCACTTTCAAATGCATCTCATTAATTTTCATAGATTGTATTTCATTATCATTAAGTTCAAGTATTCTATGTGTCTTTTATTTATTTAGACGGATGCTATTAAATTTCCAAATTTGGAGGATTTTTGTAGGTAGTAGTTACTGAGTTTCAATTCCCTTAAAAGCAAAAGATATATCTCATGATTTCAGACTTTTACACTTTACCATGATTTTTACTTTATTGCCAGTGTGAATGCAAAAATGTACTTGAACAGAATGTGTGTTTTGTAGTTTGGGCTATAGCATTTAGTAAATGCCATTGATTGGAAAGGATGCCTAGCCGGGCATGGTGGCACATGCCTGTAATCCCAGCACTCAGGAGGCTGAGGCAGGAGGATTGTTGTGAGTTTGAGACCAGCCTAAGCTACAAAGTGAGCTCAAGGCCAGCCTGAACTACATAGTGAGACCCTGTCTCAAAAAGACAAAAAAAAAAAAAGGAAAGGATGCCTAAATGACAAGTATTATCAACCTAATTTCTGCTTTTAAGTCTGTCATGTTTTGCTTCAGGTATTATGGAGCTCCTGTTAACTGTATACTCTTAGTAATACTGTGTCATCTTGATCATTGACAATTTTATAATTGCAAAAATTGTTTTTCTTTACCTATTAAAGTATACTGTGCAAAATAAAGGAAAAAGTAGGATGAAAACCAGAAAGGAGGGGAAGGGAGGCAGCTTGTAGATTTTGAAATTGATGGAGGAAATGGGTGAGAAGATTTGAGAAGTCAGCAAGTGAGCTGTGTGGAGGAGTGTTTCAGGCAGGGAGAACAGCAGGAACTGATGCCCTGAGATAAGAGTGGGCTCAATATTTTCAAGGAGTAGCTAGAAAGCAAATGTGGTTAAGGATGATTAAGTGATGGAGAGAACAGTAAAACAGACAGTGAGAAAGATACAGGAAAGTCTTAGGGATTTTGTAAAGCTGGCTTTTGCTATCAGTGACACAGAAGTCATTACATGGGGTTAGTATGCCTTACATATTAGAGGGATTTTTCTGGCTCCTACATAATCACGGAGTGTAATGGCAGTGGAAAAACTGCAGCCTATTATAGCAGTATATAAGAGAAAAAGACATGTCAAATGCCTTCACATTTTGGAAGCTAAATAAGTAGAATGTTATCCCTATTTTTCAGTGGTGAGATCTAGCTCCATGTATTGGTAAGGCCCCTAAAAGCACAGCCTAGCTGCATTAAGATTCAGTAAGGCCTCTGTGAGGAATGGCTTTGCCATGGCTGTTATCTGTAGCCCACAGCTGGTAAACGACTCTGTGACTTGGGTCACATGAGATAGCAGCACTGGAGGTGGGTTTTAAATTTTATGAGGTAAGGAAAGGAGATGAAAATTGCTTATAAATTAAGAGAACTCTGGTTAGTAACTACAAGTCTGATGTTATTTGACATATTGCTTTAATGGAACTTACAAAGAGCTGGTATCACTGATATGCCTAAAAAAGACAAACACTCTCGGTTTGAGTACACTAATGGGAAGTGCTGAAAATATCTCATGACCAAAGATACAAAAACCATGGAAAATCATGCATCTCGGTAATTCAGCTCTGTAATTTATTTACCTGATTCAGCTTTGTCTTTTTGAATTTTTTTTACCACTGTGACCCAGGAAGAGAAAATGGTCGATCTGAGCCTTATAACCTTTGTCTTTTCCCTGTAGAGCCATGTGTGAACAATCAAGTCCCAAAGTAGAAGAGCATCCTGGAAAGAGGAGACAAGCTAGAGATTTCATCATTCACAAATTAGGCATAACCATAAGTAATATGTACTTTTAGATAATAAAGACGATAACATTTCCTTCATTATTTAAAATTTCAAAATATGAGAATGATATCATTTTGAGTGTCAGAATAAAGACATAAAATGCCTTCTTTAAATAGAGGCAGTGATAACACTGGCAAAAAAAAATGGTCAACAAGTTCTTTCAGAATTAAGGAAGTCAGAGGAAAGCTTGTCAATAACTACTGCATTATAATTAGACAAATTAGATAAAAGAAGTTATGACAGTGGCATATGTATAACAGTTATGTACTGCATATTTAAAAAACTAGAAGAAAGGATTTTGAATGTCTTCACTACATAAAAATTATATTTGAGGAGAGGCATGTATATATTTTTTAATCTATTTAGTACAGGGTGTACAGGGTCTCACTTCACAGATAGGACTAAGAGTGATCCTCCTATTTGCAGCCTCCCAAGAGCTGGGATTACAGGCAAGTGCCACCACACCCAGTCTCAATCACTGCCTCAGGGTGCCCCAGGGAGTAATTCTTGTTTATAACTTTTTTCCTCTTAAAACACAGTGATATAAAGCAACACAAATTTGTTTTGATGGGCATGCAACAATAAAAAGATATGAGTTGTATGACAGTAATGCATTGGAAGGGAGGAGAATGGAGGTATACAGGTGCATAATATTAAGTTGATATCAATAGGAGCTACATTTCATAAAGATGTTGCATTAGTTTTCTAGGTTTGTTATAACATTAATACAAATTGGCTAGACTAAAACAGTATAAATTTACTCTGTCACGTTTCTAGAAATCTGAATTCAAGATCTTAGAGTTAGTCTCATCGAAGGCTTTAGGGAAAAAAATCTTGCTTCTCTGTAGTTTCTGGTAACTCTGTTCAGTTCTTATCAGTTTTTCGCTTGTAGCTGCATCACCAATATCTCTGTCATCACATGGCCGCCTTCCTTTGTCTGTTTCTAGTGTGAGCTAACTCCTTGCATCTGCAGATACCCTATTTCAAAATAAGATCACACTGGGGTCTGGGATAGACATGAATGTGAAGTGAAGGGACAGTTTTATCCATTATAGATGTTAATCACCATCAGCAAAGTGACCATTAAAGAAATTGTTTGAGCTGATAAGAAAAGCAAAACTAGAGTGAAAATGGTTCAATGGAAAATATTTAACATAAAGATAGTAATGAGGACAACAGAAGAACATAAAAGTCATAACACATTTAGAAAATGAATAGCCAAATGGTGAGTACAAACATAGTGAGACCCAGTCTCAAAAAAATCTAAGATTAAATAAGATAACCAAGATCTTATTTCAACAAAGTACATAACACAGAAAAAATGGACAGATATAGACATAAAACAGATTAACTAATGAGGCATTGTTAAGCAGTTTACTATTCATGAGTTTCCCATCCCACAGAAGACTCTTAAGCACTTACCAGTACAATGCACAGGGATGGCTCTCTATGTGCACAACTCTGACTTCATAGACATTGCTAGCTTGTATGTGCTCCACACTGCACCACTGTGGGGAGAACCCAAGGACACACTGACCTGAGTTTTCGCTCTGGGGGAGGTAACTGCAATAACCGGGCTGAAGTACTGCAGGACATTTTATTCTAGGAGGGACAAGTATAGAGCTTGGGCTGTTGTGGTCAGCTTCTTTATGGGATTGCATTCCAAATACATTCTGGAGTTATCTGAGAACTACCAGTAACAAAAGTTGGGGCAGCTGAGTCCCCGTGGCCACCCAGTGATTTATTTTGCAGACCTTTAACAAGAGAATGAATTTGATGTTTAAAAACTTCCCATCCAGAAAACCCCAGTCTTGGTTGTCTTTCCTGATGAATTTTATAAAGTACATAGAGAATAATTATCACAAATTCTTCCAAAAAGTAGAATAAGAGAAAACATCATGAGACCAGCATTACCCTGATGCTAAAACCAAATAAATACATTGTAAGAAAAGGAAACTACAGACCAGTAATTCTCATGTGTATAAGTACAAAAATCCTCATCAAAGTACTAACAAACTGACTCCAGAACAAAAGAAAGGTATATAACATAACCAAGTGGGATTTATCTTAGGAAAACAAGGTTTATTAATCAATTAGTGTAATATGCTATATTCATAAAATGGACAAAAACATTGTCCCGTCCAGCGGGTCAGTCAGCGCAGGTCACCTGGGGAGGAGAGGGGACTGACAAAGATAAGGAACAGGTGCGCGAGAAATGGAGACAAGACAGGATTCTGATCAAGTCTCGTTTATTCAAGGAAGTGATACAGCTTATATAGCAGAGGGAAGGGAAGTCAACGTCACTAATGACATAGATATATTAGGGTAATGTTATAGGCTAATAACACTCAGGTGATCAACTAAAGGA